>CM046442.1:80997137-81194637 GCA_025506515.1 Flaveria trinervia
TCTTTCCTGCATTGTTCCATAAGGTGACAAAAAGTCCCCATTTTATATAAACATGGATTGAATTGATTCACCCGATACTTCTCTCTTGAATTACATAAGGGTTGCTAAAATACTCTAATGGTAACATTTTATACTATTACTATGTTATAGTCCCGTATAAAACATGTGACTGTATTATAAAAATTATATAATTATAATATGTGCAGGATAAAAACATTTAGTTTACAGACAAACAAAGAAAAAAAAGAATTGTAAGCTTTCAATTAACTCAAATCCATGTTTAACTAAGGGGCTGCTTGGTAGCCTCTTAACCATTCTATTAAGAGGCTACTTTTGAAACGATAAGAGGTTGGGTTGTTTGGGTTAAAAACAAGAACCTCTTAATCATTCATATAGCCTTTTAACCATTCAGCTTAAATATGATATTGAATAATTAAATGGAGAAAAACTTTCTTGTAAAAGTAACCCCTACCATCAACCTCTATTTCTCTTTGATCTCCCTTCACCCTCATCGACACCTCCCATTCCCGTCATTCTTCATACCAGTGACAACCAAAAATATGTAGAAGCTTTGAGAAATGCCCCCTTTCTTACCCTGATCTTTGTGTTTAATTGTTTGAGGGCTTTACTTCAAATGGGTTGACACTTAGCGACAATCTTCAGCACTTGCTTGTCCTTCTTATGGAGTGTCTAATCAAAATTTTGATGGTCTTGATGACATCGAATGCACTCAAATGGAATTAGGTGTCAGTGAAGAGTCATCTGATTAGTCTAAAAATAAAAGGAAGCCCCAACTGCAAGAGTGAGTGAAGAGTCAACCATTCGATCTAAAGCTAAAATAGAGAAATAAAAAGATAAAGAAACATTAAAGTCAAAGCTAATAGAAATTGGGAATCAAATATCCTAGGTTGCAAAGATGTTGATTGAAAAACATAATTTGTCTAATGATCTAGATGCATATATGATGAAGCTGGAGAGTTTGGGGTAGGACATATTTGATGCGAAATATCAAACGACACTTTTGCTTTTTGTGTGAAAGTGTTGACATAAGGAAGGTGGGGTTGTGACTACAGTCGTCGACATATGAGCTCTGGGTAAAAAATGAAGGAGCAAATATGGACTATTTTGGTACTATGTTTGGGCTTTTTGGATATGATGATTAGGTTTTTTGGATAATATGTTATGGGTTTATTTATGGATGTGATGGTTAGTTTTTAAGATGATATGTTATGTGTTTTAAGTGTTTTGATGGATATAATGAATGATATGCTTTATGGATGTTTTTAATTGGTTTGATGGATGTAATGGATGATATGTTTATGGATGTTCTTAATTCGTTTGATGAAAGTCTTTGAATATATGTTTATGTTGTTTTTGTTGTTAACAGGTAGCATATAGAATTGGAGTATGAGATTATTGTCTTCATTTTACTTTGTCGGCAATGGTTATGATTAGTATAGGAAGAATTGAAAGGATAAGAGACTTGAACTCGTCATTGTCCGGTCAACAATACACGTAAGAGTTATTTGGCAGCTTCAAATCGAAAGGGGATAATCTTGTGGTTTTTAATGATTGATTGTTGATCATATTGGCTTTTTCAAATTTAATTTGAGGGTTACTTGAACTTAGGGTTTATCTGGGGAAGAGTAGCTGGTCAATTGTTAATAATTGTAAGTTAATTAGTACGTCGGTTCAGGCCATTTTTTCAATAAAAATTTATGAATTTATTAGTTCCTTTTCATAATCACAAATCTTTAGTCCTATTTCAATTGATATGTGGTAAATAGAGGTCAAATTTTAATTTTTAATGGTACTCCTGAAAATGTCATATGAATCCTTGCTTGTGTTTTAGCTTTTACAAGTGGATCGTTTGATGTTTAAACTAAGCAAAATATTAATTACTAGCATATAACATTACTCATAAACTATATCCTTATGTGGTGGTTATAGTTGTCAATAGCGAATAATGGTAAATAGCGACAAACCACCTATATGCTACATGCTCTAACATATAGCGATAAATAGCAATTGCTATTTTGCGGTTAACGATTAAGTAGGATAATATGTAAAAATGTTTTGCATTCAATAAATAATCTTATTTTGCAATAAAATAGTAGGAAATCTAAGCAAACATCTCCAAAATAGATAAAACACTCTATTACTACTCATCTAAATCTCATATTTACCAAAAAAATCAAATAAAAAATAAAAAATTCCGCTATGCAGTCGCTACTTCCAAATAGCGAGGGAGGAGCGGTCACTATGGCCGCTATTGACAATAGGGGTGGTGACGGAACAAGAAAATTACAAAACTTGATCATACTAAAATTTTTCTTTCGCATTCAAAGGGTCAAACTACATAAAAATGATGACATTGTATGCCCTTATTAGTAGAAAATTTTGCAGCTGTAGGGTATGTTTCCACTATTGGTGTAACTAAGGCAGTTATGAGTTTGTAATTATGTTAAAGGTGAAGGAGTTCCAGATCATAGTTAAGCATCATTGGAAATTTGGTTTTGATGCTAGTCGGCAGGAGACCATTTATATAAATAACCTTAATTAATCCTATCACCAGGGGAGGTATTATGTGCTTTAGAACTCTTTAATCTATGTAAACTTTGTCATTAAGCAATGTTCCTCTACCTAATGTTACTTTCTTGGCTGGTTTCTGTCATTGCTCTAATTCCTTTTTCTCTTAGAGGCTTCTAAGTTCTAGTAAGTCCATATGTGACTTGAGCTTTTTTATTTTATTTTTCTTTGAATTGTTTATGTGAAGCTTTAGCACTTGTTACTTCTTGGGGTGGTCAATTTTAGAAGCATTTCTATGATTTATTCATCCATATTCATAACAGGTCTTGATTCTTATATTCATAACAGTTGAAGATTTTCACTTCGCCTGTTCAAGTAATTAAGTATATATAGAGGTCTTCGTCCTTGCTATTGACCATCTTTAAGTTTTGCTAGTAGTCCTTCTTTCTACTATGGCTGAGGGTGATAGTGTAGCTCCCAAGATGAGAAAATGAAACATCCAATGTTTGTTTTCTTTAAAGATATTAGGTGAAGTTTTCTCATGTTTGTAAAAGTTATTAATCTAGTCATTTGAATGAACTTTTATCAATAAATTGAGATATCATACTTTGAAGTACAAATTTGTTATTTTAGTTTTTATTTTTCTGTAGGCTTGTCCTCAAGATGGATACACTTGGAAAGGAAATACTTGCTATCGCTGTACCTGCAGCCTTGGCGTTTGCTGCTGATCCTGTTGCTTCTTTAATTGACACTGCGTTCATTGGTCATATAGGTACCCAAAGAAACAAAAATAGTGTTATATACATATGCCTTTTTTTACCAATATTTACTGTACTAAATGAATGTTACTGCCTGTATAAACATATAATTGTAGAAAGAGTGAAGTAACTTTTTTGTCATCTATCAATTTGTTTAATGTTTTGTATAGGCCCGGTGGAAATTGCTGCTGTAGGAGTATCTATTGCTATTTTCAATCAAGTTTCAAAAGTAGCCATTTTTCCGCTTGTTAGTATTACAACTTCATTTGTTGCTGAGGAAGAAACTATAGAAAGACTGAATAGTAAAGTACCCAAAGAGGAGATCATGGAAAAGGGTTCGATTAATAAAGACGAGACAAAAGAATTAATGAAAGATGATGTCAAACTTGAGAACTTAGAAACTAGTTCAATAATTGCAGACGAGACGCCACCAGATGACACTCAAGAGAGTGTGTTATTTTCATTAGTTGTTGTTTTACATTACAGAACAAATGTTGTATTCATGGTCTTGTGGGCATCTTTGTAACTGTTTTTAAATCAGGTCTTAAAAAAAGTCTATGCAATCATATGATCATAAGTGAAAGCACCCCAAATAAGTTAAAGCTAAGAAAACGAAAGAGAATTACTCCATCAGCATCAACTGCACTGGTGTTTGGTGCAGTGCTTGGTCTTCTTGAAACATTTTTGCTGGTCTTCTAGCTGAACCACTTTTGAGTTTGATGGGAGTAAAATCTGTAAGTTCTTTTCAATTCATTTTTGGTTAGTTCCTAATTTGTGCTTTGTATAATAATTAAGTATCCTTATTTGTATAATTACAGGGTTCTAAAATGATATTACCTGCACACAAATATTTAACTTTACGTGCACTTGGAGCTCCGGCAGTTCTTCTCTCTTTGGCTATGCAAGGTGTCTTTCGCGGTTTCAGAGATACTAAAACTCCTTTATATGCCACTGGTATTTCCAATATAGCGTCTTCTTTCTTTTATCGTTGATGACTGAACTACTTTTACAGCTTAACGGTCCAGCATATTATCTTTTTCTAATGCAGTTGTAGGAGATGTAGCTAACATAATTTGGATCCCATTCTCATCTTTGCTTGCAAATTGGGAGTTAGTGGTGCAGCCATTGCACATGTTCTTTCCCAGTAATTGTTCCATATTTCTCTCATCCAACATTTAAACATTTAAATGGAATTCTTGTGGCTTAAGCTAGTAAATATCTTATATATATATATATATATATATATATATAATATATATATATATATATATATATATATATATATATATATATATATATATTTCAGGTATTCAGTATCAATAATATTGCTAATAAAGTTAACGCAACATGTTGACACTATTTATAACCCTTGCAAACATATTAATACTTATGCTGCATGATCAAGTAATGGTAATATCTCTACAGGTTTTCTGTTGTTTTTTAGGTATTAGCGGCAACTAGTTGTGTAACGCTGGCTGCATCATTGGCTACGAGGTTGTGTGCAACACCTATGGCTGTTATTATCCTTTATTAACAAGTTCTAAATAATATATCTTTAGCTATGGAAATTTGCAGGCAATAATTGCTACATCATTTGCCGAAAAGAAGTATGAGAAGACAATATCAACTGCATCACGAGTATTACTGGTACATTACCTCTCAACTGTTATGATACTTGAGTGACAGTGAATTAAAATCCTTACTATTTCAACTCTTTTAAAATGAATGATTACAATTTGCAGATGGGATGTGTGATGGGTGTGGGACTTGGTCTTCTTGTTGGACTCGGGTTGCAGTTTGGTTCCGGGGTCTTCACAAAAGACATAAATGTTAAAACATTATTACAATAGGCCTCCCTGTATGCTGTATGTTTCCATTTTTTTAACGGGAAATGCATTAGTTTTTTCAAAAAGATGTCTTCTCACTGTTCTCTTTCTCCACAATCAGTTTGTTGCTGGAACGCAACCAATCAATTCAGTAGCATTCATATTTGACGGAGTTAACTTTGGGGCGTCTGACTTTGCTTATTCTCCATACTCCATGGTTACCATTTTGTTCCGCTACCTTTATTTTTGTCTAAAATAACTATGAATACTAATATAGTTGCGTTCAGTACAAAAACCATTTAACTAAAGGACTGTGTGAATTGCATAACCAGTTGTATGTATTGCTCGTCAAGTATAATGGGAGAGAGAAAGAGCGCTGGTTAATTATACAGTTCACGTACTTTTCAACTTATAACTGGTTTTGTGATGACGAACATGTATATGCATTTGTTTATGAGAAATTCTTTTTGTTAGATCCTTGTGGCAATTGGGAGCATTGGAACACTATTTGCTCTATACAAAGTTGCGGGTTTTGTGGGAATATGGGTTGCTCTATCCATTTTCATGGGCTTACGGGTGATTGCAAGCATATGGAAGTAAATTTTGACGAATTTAAATTTTTATATTTTTTCATGTCTTGAAATACCTTTTAAACGATGTTGACTCATCATCCTGACATATGTCGTAAATAACAACATCTTTGATATTATATATACAGGATGGTCCTTTCTTAGGAAGTAAAAGATATTTTTTGCTTACAGGATTGATTATGTCCATGAGACGTGGAAGATGACTTGTGTAGGGTTTCTATACCACTTTTACTTCTTGCTCTTAGTACTTTTTTTATATTGTTAAATATCACTATGTGTTATATTGTTAGTTGGATCTTTTGGTTAGGGATTGTTAAATGTACCCCTATTGATTACGTATTAGAAATGATTATAAATAATAAAACAGTGATACAATTTTTTTAAATTTTTTAACAAATAAACATTTTATTATAAAATAAACCATATAAAAATGTTATTTTAAAAAAAATTCCTTTTTACAACTCCCAAATTTGATTATTTTTGTTTTAAAAAAATTCACTTATTAAAAAATATCAATTTATTTAGAAATAACCTTAATAAATATATTTCTTTCTTAATTTATAATATATTAAAATGTATTGAAATAGTTTTATTCGTAATTAAAATAATTAGTTAATAGAAGAGAGGGGCGGGGAAAAATTGGTGAGAATGATTGTGATGCTGACACGTGACACGTTTATTTATTTATTTATTAAAGTAGTAAAATAAGATGTGTATCCTGATAATTTAATTAAAAGTCACCATCCTTTTATTTATATGTCATTGTTCAAAAAACTTTCATATCTTATTTGATATGTTTATCTTTATTTTGCTCATAAACATTTATAATATTATTTTTTATATTTTGTTATATACTCATGATATTTTAATGGAGGATGGATAGTAGATCCTTAAATTTAATCAGTTATTGTGTCAGTCATTTATTATTTGATGATACGGTTAAAAGAAAACGAATCTAAAAGAGTGATACTTTTTACTATCTTTTCAAATTTGATGATAAAAATAAAGTTAAATTCATTGTGAATACTAGGGCAGGGAGTATGTATAACACATCTTTTCCTTATCATGGTAATTTAGGTGTAAAGAATAGAAAAAATAAAATATTATATTTAGTATATTATGGTTTATTTATACATCGGTACAAAGACGGATGACCTTGATTTTTCGAACTTTGCAACTTCTTTTATTTGAATCAAATTTCTAGAAAGAAAAATAAGAACTTTTATTAAATAATCTTGATTTGTATTGTATATAGTCTTGATTTTTCTTCCATAGTTTCATTACCAATATGGGGAAAAAGGGAAATAATTGTGTGGTTCCCGTGAAGACGTTTTCTTAGAAAGTAAGCTTGTGAAATCAAATCAATTAAAATCAAAGTTTTTATTATTGTATTAGTATTATTACGCATATATACAACATTATCAATATTTTTTGTATATGTGTTCAAATGTTTTTAAAACTATCACACGTGTAATTTACATAATAAGTAAATTTACACATGTTTACAACTATGTAGTGATAGTATACATATGTGTTAGATTTTTAACACATGTGAATTTACATCTATATAGGAAAGAAATTACTATTGTATACATGTAATAATATAACTCAATAATAAAAATAATGATTTTAATTGATTTTCGCATGTTTACTTCCTAATATGATTAGAAATATCGATCTTTTTATACGATAAATGTACTTATGTATTATTGGAAAATAAAAAAAACTGAAAATCATGAAAGTAGCTATTGTTTTTAGTGTGCATAGATATTTCAGAAAAAGGTCACCTCTATAGTAATATCATGATATACACAACCCTAAGCTCATGTATCAACTTTTTCTCACATATCATGCTTTAATCTCACTAATACATAAATGCCATTTTTTCTTAAGACACTTGCTTATCACACTTTATCTCTATTATACTCCATTAGAAGTCATGGATCACTCTTTTGCTCACATAACGATAGAAAGCTAGTTTTTTGATTCCACTAATTTATTTTTAAAGTTTTCATAACACTTTTATACCCACAATTAAATGTTTTACGAAATTTGACTATTATAGCGTTGTACACCCAAAATAATGTACTGATAAGTTCAAAAGACGTTTTGTGTGTTCCCGATATGAACAGGAACAATGAGCATGGATCTTAGGATTCATATTGATAATAAGAGATCATGAATGATTAGATGCTAAAATATAATAATGATGAATATGATGAAGAATATAATAATGATGAACACGATGAAGAACACCAGCGTGTTTAATGTTTGATGTTTTATTGATATATTGTTGAAATCATCATCCTTGAAGGATGATGATATATTGTTGTTAATGATGAACTTAATTCATCCTAACAAGTGGTGAATTAGTCACTCCTTACAATGATAATATGTGCTAATATATATACTAGTCTAGCAATACAAATAATTACAATATAAACCCTAGACTAATATTTTTGTTGATTTCGTGCTTCAAGTCTTCAACTTCAATAATATTGAAATTTTCAATTTCTTCCAAGGTAGAATACCCAACACGTTTCTTCAGTAAAAATTGTGTACAGAAGTGTATGTCTCAGTCACAAGAGTTGGTGAGTAAATTAAACCAGATTTTAAAGCTACATTTCAATAATCTTACTCAATCTTAATAGACTATAATGTTAATCAATGACTTCTACTTTGACTATAGTTACTCTATAAACGAAATCCACTCATGTTACTCTATAATCCTCATTACACAAACTTAATTACAAGAAGATAACTTTTATCATGATCTTTATCAAACCATCATTAAAAAGCTTCTATCCCATTACAAGAATAATGGAGATCAATGATTACTATGTTAGATTTGTTAACTCATGTAACTCTACATCATTGATAACATATAAATAATGTCAATCAACGGATAGTACACTAAAAATGATGGTTGCTCATTATTGTCATCTATATACAATCACACTTTGTAAGCATGGCTTGGTTGGAATCATTTTTCCCCAACAAAAACATAAGAACTTGAGTGAAAACCGAAAAGTAATAACTTTACTAGGTGTAACCAGCTTATATGAACAAGGTATGAAACCTTAAAAGAGTGATTGGTTCCGTCTTTCTATCTTTTATTGTAGAGTAATTTATTTTGGTTTTTATGGTTTGGTCATTTTAACCATTTAAGTTCAAAAATGAATTTTCTAACAAATCAAGCCCCATGGTTTGTATTTTATAACTCTTTTAGTCCGATACACTAACATAGTTAGATTTTTCATTAGTTTTTTATAAAATTATCAAAATACTCTAGACCAAAAACGATGGATGGATACTTGTTAGGCGGGGATTCTTTCTGTATACTTTTAAAATGATCAATATTGTCTTATTAGATGTGTGTTTAATGTATCACACATGTATGTAACAGTTTTTTATTTGTATTTTAATAGAACCACTGATATTTCGAGAACTCTGAAAACTAATCAAAATCATCTATTTTGTATGTGTATACATAAGATGATGACATGAAAAATAAAAACAATATTGTTACGTTATCTTTTTAATTGATATGCTTATATTTTTGTGTATTCATATATTATAATAACTACACACATGTAGCTTGACTATGATTTTATGACATGCACATGTATATTAAACTTGTTACGAGTAGTAGAGTGAGGATACAAAGTAGGGTAGTTAAATAATTTGAGAGAAAATTACTTAGAACTTTTAGAATTATATAAATGTAACTTATGTATATATTAGAGTACTCACAGTGGATTTCTTAAAAATATGTGGATTGGTATATTATTTTTTTGGGTGGTTGTGAGTGAAGGAGAGACAAAATGTTATTGTGGATTGGTATATTTGAAGAATCACTGTTTAATTTTTATAAATTTTTTAATATTTTTTAATTAGTTGTGAGTGGATGAAAGAGAAAAAAGTAATGATAAATGTATAAAAAATATTATTTAATTGAAAAGAAGAGAGAAAACATTGTGATTTTTAGTTTGATTATATGAATAAAAATAAAGAATCTACTGTGAATGCTCTTGGGTTGAATAAATAAATCTTAAATATAAGTTATGATTAAATATTTATTATTATAAATAAAATGAAAATTTTACTTCAAAACAAACATTTAAAAAATAATATTTTTAAAAATTTCTTATTATAACTCTCAATTTTAATTATTTAGTTTTTAATTTACCTTTTGAAAACAACAATTTTAAAAAGTTTCCATCTTTAAAAAAGTTTAATTTTTAGAAAAATTTATTGTTTTATAAAAATTTAATACTGTATAAATAACTTTAGTAAAAGTCTCTTAATTTTGTTAAAAACTATTTTAATCTAAAAAAAAGGATTAAATAATGTTTGTATTAATTAATGTGAATTTTTATTAGGAGAAAAAAGCGGAGCAATATTGGTGATTAAATATGTAATACTATCACGTGTCCTCTTTAGTTACTCTTTAATTAAAATAGTAAAATTTTTCAGTAATAAATTTTGTGTTGTTTGTTAGGTATGAGATAATAAAATTGACGAAAGAATGAAATGGACGAAAGACTTAAATGAATGAGGAAATTGAATGGATATGGATTATTACATTCCATTATATGGGGTAAGAATTTTATTTTTATTTTTTAAAGTTTTTAAAATATTTTTTAAACCCTTTAGATTTTAAACCATAATGTAACTACTAAAAAATGTTTTTAAGTGTTTTTAAACCATTTGGTTTTCTAAACATCATTTCTTAAATAACTGGTTTTTAAGAATGTTTTTTAAAAGGTTAGTTTTTTAAATAATTTTTAAAATCATTTATCTTCAAATTGTTCGCATTAAATTTTTTAAGCTTTTTAAACTTATTTTTTTATAATCGTTCAGCTTTAGTGGTCCATCTTACTAAAATGTCTTTCAAAATCTTTACGTTTTTCAAATGTTTTATTTAAATGGCGTTTTTAAATAGTTCAACTAATTAAACTTCTTTCTAAACGTGCTTGTCTTATTTAAACGTCTTTTTCTAATCAATTGGTTATTCAAACGTACGAACAACTTAAAAAAGTTTAAATAAACTAAACACAAGTATTTTAATATTGTAGAAGCCCTAATTATAATAATAAAACCCCAAGTTAATCCTAAAAATATACGAATGACGTAAAAGTAGAAACCATTTTCAAATCAACTTAAATAGAAGACGATAAAAATTGAAAAGAGAAAAGAAAATGTTTTAATAAAATGAATGGTTTAAAAAGGAAGTTTGTTAATAAACCAATGGTAAAAATACATTCAAATAAAGAACGACATACATTCAAATAAAAGAACGGCATAAAATTACGTATATACAAGCTGAATGGTTAAAAGCCATGTATAAATAAAACAAAAAAATATTAAAAAAAGACTCTTATCATCAATTTATGTACTAATAGATATGATAATCTTTGACATGGCTTGATGAAGAATATTTTCCCAAAAAACTATGGTGTGGCATGTTGAATAATGAAGTTGTGCTTCTCTTACACGGGCAACCTCTAGTCATTAACTATTTAGGGCAACATATCTATCTACCAATGAGTCGATTATTCCTAAATCAGACCTATCACTATTTGCATAGGTAGTTGATCTCGACATTAGGAACCAACCATGAGCAATGATTAATATTGTGAGTGTTATTCACTAGATTCCATGTACTATATTGAATTTTGTTGGCTAACTAACTGCCCATGCATCACCCTATGCGTGTGTGAGTGTTTATAGTCTATATGTGTTTAAATGGCAATATTGTCTCTTTGCCTTTACATAGGAAAAAATTGTTTTTGGCATTACCAATATGTCATATGCAATTCATAGTCACATAGATAATTAATATATGTCAATTTACTATCACTTAGACGCTTCTGTCTCTATATGTTTACATAGGAAATAGATGTATTTGTCATTACTGATACGTGATCAGAATGGATGATATGCAATTCACAGTCACATAGATACATAATTATTTGATAATTTATTATCACTTAGATGCTTTCTCATACTACATCATCAAAAGAGTGATATTTGAGTGCATATCACTTGACAAGCATAATCTGGGCTTGGATTCTTTCCAAGAATGCAATAAAGAAACTAAATAATAACTGTAGAATTCGGGGTAGTAGCTGATACATGATTTTTCACTAGTGAGAAAAAAAAATATTACATGTTAGAAGGGATAGGTCAAAACAAGTCGATAAAAAGATGTTTAGAGCATTCACAGTAGATTTCTTATATTTATCTATATAATTATATTAAAATTTATTATATTTTCTCTCTTTTTTTCAATTAAACAATACTTTTTTTATACTTTTATTATTATTTTTTTCTTTCTCCTCCATTCACAACCACTTTCAAAAACATTAAAAATTTAGAAGGATTAATCAGTGATTCTTCAAATATACCAATCAACAATAAATTTTTTCTCTCTTCTTCACTCAAAACCCTTCGATATAATATAACAAACACACTCACATATTTTTAGGGATTCCATTGTGAATGTTATTCCGTAGTATCTTGATAGAACAATTGAGATTGATCCCTTTATACATTGTTACTTGTTAGTAGGTTGCATTACTACTAACTAATTCATTCTGTCTTTAATTATCAAATGATGCCCTTGGTATTGGTAGACAATCCACCATCATTGGCAAACAAATTGCAAACAGTTCTACAAATTCATATGAGTTTTGCATCTGAGTTTAATTTCTAAAAAATATTTGTTTATAGCAATTTTTTAAAGTTTCTTCATTACATAATTATGGCCTTTGAAACGAGGCGAAGCTCTTGCTAGTCCTAGTTCCCCACAAACATACATATAAACAAAAATTTTAGCATAAAGCAAAAAAAAGCATCAACAAGCAAAATGATGTGTGGACGAAAATGCTCTCGATCAACAACCGACAAAACTTTGTGATTCATGAGCTAATAATCTACCCATGTGTAATTGGTTGGGTCGGGTAGGATTTTAAAAATCAGATAAAACTGAATAGGGCATAATTTTTTGAATAAATATATTTAATAAACATAAAGTTTATTTTTTATATGCTTTTAAAAATTTATAAAGAAAAAAAAGATTCACTTGTAAAAACACAATTTTAAAAAGTAATACATTTTTTATTTATTTGTCGTCTTAGTTGTTGCCTCGTCGGTTTTTACTCATTCTTCGTCTGAGCTATTGTTGATCATGCGAACTCACATATCATATGCAAGTTCTTGATCAAAGAAGGAACATGATCTTCCAGTCTACACTTCATCATCGTGGATATGTTCTTCAATTTGTACTTCCTCTTCAAGTGACGAAACGTTTTGTATGTGTTGTGTTGCATTCAAGTGATCCTTCAAACATATATATATAAAGGGAGTGAGTCGTGTTCTTCATGTCAAGAGTACCATGTCACAAAGAGAAAAAAACAGACCATTAAGCTATTGTGAAAATTTGTGGGTTAGTAAATCACTGAACATAGTGGATATAAAGTCAGTTCCACCATTAAGCTATTGTGAAAATTTGAGATCCTTTTATCACCATCAAGCCAAGTTAAAAACTCTTTGGAAGCATTGTGGATATAAGTCAGTTCCACCATACCTTCCAAGCTCTATATTTGGTGAGGTCTAGCCAAAGAACAGTAGGGTAAGGGTATGATTCCGGCAAATTGTAAGGAGCTGACTCAATTTTGTGGTCAAGTTTATATTGGTTTGAAAATTTCAAAACTAAAATATAATTTTGTTTTTACTTCATTCCATATTTTTAAACAATCACGTCTGAAAGTAATACGACTTATGTGATTGTAGCTAGGTTGTAGAGTTTTCTTAATGAACTTTGTCACAAAGGGTTGTCAAAGTAGTCGAATGATACAAATTCTTGTATCACAAACTTCGGCATTCAATCCCAAACATATTCATGTCATACCTACATATTTCACCATCACCACTCATTTGTATTTTATAGGATACCGGATTTGATTTCTCCATCGTGCATTATTTTTCAACATGCTTCCCCAAAGTTGAGTTCGAGTATTTTCCCAACAAGATGCCACAAATTTATGAGATTTTTGAGACTTGTCACAAAATCACTCATCTCACACAAATCCCAATTACACCAAACTTCTAAGTTCCTGCTGTTAGGTAGCACCCTAATGATAACCGTGGGGGAGGAACCTAAACCAACGGATTATTACGATTGAACCTTGACAAAGGGTATGACGAGAGTACTTGTGTTCTTTTGCGTTTTCAAATTGTGTAATTAATCAATTCATCCAACACTTAATTATACCAACTTAGCGATATAAAATGGTTTAAAAAATACAACAAAAATCCTTTTTAACTAGTGCAATATAAAGCACTCGTCCAACAGCTAGAACCGAGCATGAATTGGGCAGGAAATCATAAAGGATAACTATGGAGTCAAGGTTACACCGTCTCCTTTTTACACATATGTTCATTAATTTTCTACATGCGTATGCAGTTGTTTGCTTGTTGATTTTGTCACGTGTATACGTGCATGTTTCATTACATCAACAAGATATATAGTATTCTCTTGCATTTAGAGATATGGATGTGTATATTATTAAAAGAACTTGTATGTATGTATATTGTTTCTTTATTACATGAACACCAATGTACGTGTATTTTATTTGTTTAGCATATATCTGTTAGTTCTTATTGATACACGTAGATATTATACTGTTTGGATTGCTTGTGAAAAAAGCACTGTATCTACAAGTCTTTCAAGGTTCAACAGGAAACCTGCATCTTATGTCTACAAGTTATTAACGCCAACCTGTAAAATATTTCAAAAAGATAACGAGCATGCAGCACATAAAGCCACTAGATAAAGCCACAATTAATTAATATAAGAAACAAAATAATAGAGCTATTTTATATGTTTTACATAATTAGAGGGGGGTTAACTTGTGACTAAAAGTGTCACAAATTAAGCACTAGTACAACTTGCTATCCCCCTAAGATCAGTACTTTGGTTTAGCCAAAATGAAATATTAAAAAGACAATTGAAAATTGTTTCAACATATAAAAATTGTAAAGAAATATGCTAGACTTGATAAAAACAGTTGAAGAAGGAAGAACAATACCCAACTTATAGGCCTTTGTTTACTTGCTTTCTTCTTGCTGCTGCCATTATAGAACAAGCTTCCAAATTATCTTTTTCAACCCAAAAGAATATAATTTTCAACATCCAAAAACACCTGAGCCCCATCCACCCGCCTGCCTGTTATACCAAACTGCATGAACCAATGCCGCCTTCGCAAAAGAATATATACTTGTCTAGAAAATGAGTTTTGTTTTGTTTTGTTCTGGTCATATAACATGTAAGTGAAAATGAATGTGAATTCATCTCTTTGCTTAAGCTACGAACTGATCAAGTTGCATCTGCTCGAGCCAAGCACCTAATACTGAATGATCATTTGATTCAGCCTGTAAAAGACCCTCACCGGATGGTGCAGCCACACTACCAGAAGGTGGTGCAGCCAACTTGTTTTTCATCATCTCAGGTGGTGATTCTTTCACAAGTGATTGCACCCATGATAGGTCAGGCTCCTCTGCACCATTAGTAGTATTATTGTTGTTGAGGAGCTCAAAAGACGACGACCTTTTCAGTTTCCCAAACCCATCAACATTAACAGACCAATCTGCTTTCCCAGTTGGAGATCCCCATTTTGAATATGAGGATGAACTGTTATTATTCACAGGAGACCCAACATTAAAAGGACTGTTTGTACCAAGATTTGCTCCAAGATCCCTGGAGCTGAGACTGCGCAGCTGCTGCTGTTGCTTTTCACGCTGCGCAAAAACAGAAAGCCGAGCACCCATCGGAGAGATTGGATCCATGCTTCTTGGAGAGTTTCTTCCCGGTGATGAAACACCAAAAGAAGCTTGTAACAATGTATGGTCCACATTTTTTGGTGAGTACACATTTGTATTTATCGGAGAAAGCATGCTTTGCTGCTGTTGAAACTGGTTGAGGACAGCTGATTTGTGCGATGGTGAGAATACGCCAGAAGATGCTGCTGCATGGTCGGAATATCTTGGAGAAGATGTAAGCTCAGCATTGAACAAATCTTCAAGATTTGCAGGAGCAAGCGTTTAGATCTGTTCGAATGGTTCATAGACAGCGAACCAGGTCGTGTTTGTGCAAAACAGGCCAAGTCATTTAGCAGTTGAGAGTCAAAATCTTGCAACAAGCTCAATTCCTCCGGTGGGATATCCCTGGCACTAAGAGAAGATCTGAGCCTACTCGACTGGAGATTACTTCCTGGAAGATGAAGAGTTGGGACATTTGGCTGAGGCCAAGCAACCGAAGAGTGTTGACCTCCATTTCCTGATGGTGACATCTGTTGACTGAACCCAGGAGACATGGGTGAACCAGGCAAAAGGTTCATCGCTGCAGCCATGTCCATAACACCAGCCCCAGCTGCAGAAGACCTGGGAGAGGGGACAGCAGACCCTGTTGAGACGTAAAGTGGCCTGAGCTCCTCAGGAGTATGAGCAAAAAAGCAAACACGCCTAGCACAATTGGTGCCATCTTTACATAACCGTGTTCGGTACTGAGCCGGGTGTAGCCAACACTCGAACACACCATGAGCATACTCACACATATCCCCCCTTCTACATGCACCTTTTCTAAAATCAGGGCATGGTACGCAGCTATAGTGATACTTCCGTGGGTCCCGTCTGCGTGCATTCTCGCCAGGGTGAACAAAAGGGCACTCGGTCCAATCATGAGAATAAGCCCTTGAACAAGGTCGGACCTTGAATGAAAACATACGGAACTCATCAGTAGAATATATGCTGTTTTTAATGTCAGGTAGAGTTGGGTCAATCGGGTATTCTTTCTTCTCGGAACAAGAGTTCACAGCAATGTCATTAAATTTTGACATCAATGGAGAAGATGCCAAATCTGATGGAGAACAGGGTGAATGATCATCTGGTGAAGATGATAGGGTTGGGGACCATGAGCTCGATGTGGTCACAGATACAGTCAGCTTGCAGTCGTTAACTAACCCATCAGATGAATTATTCATATTTTTCATGAGAAGTTCTTCAAGGGAAGAACGTAGCCCAGACAGCTTTGGGGGCACGATAATCACATCAACAGGCCGATGACCATTAGCATCTTCAATGTTGGGATCTGCACCTGCAGAAAGAAGCAACTTAACCACCTCAATAGCATCAAGAGAACCACCAGAAGCCACACAGTGTAGAGCAGTGCACTTATCCGGGCCACAAGCAAGTTCACATCTACTTTAGGTTGTGAAATAATCAACTTTAAAACACTCAGGCTTCCATAAGTAGAAGCAACCATCAACGGAGTCCGTTGCTCAAGGACTATTTGTTTCGAACCCTTCTTGCGCACATACCAAAGTCCAACTTCATCAATTGCTGAAGGGTCATTCTCAATTGACCTTTTGAACCCATCATAATCATTGTTAGCTGCGTATTCAAGTAAACTCGAAAAAGAATCTTCAGTCTCCACAGTTAGTGGACTCATGACCATTTTGTTAGATATTTTTATCTACACAATCAGAAAACAGATAATCAGTTAGCACACAACTGCAGATATAATCAAAGCCTGAAGTAAACCAGATAGCATAATATCCATTTTACATTATCCAACAGCCACACAACTAACATCTAAGAATCTAATACCATGTTACCAACAAAACCTCATGGATATCAACAGAGTAAAACCCATAATGTATAAGAATAGATATTGATGGATGTCACTCATTAAGCCAACATAGTAGTGACTCAAGTAATTTAACAAGGAAAAACACCAGATTGTGTAAAAGAATCAAGTTTTATAACAAATGAATAACTTCCAAATCAGATGGGAATACCATCAACCAACTAATCAAGCAATATCTACATCTTTTCTAGAATCTATTGAAGCATATTAAGAATATCTAGATAAAACAGATCAATCTTTTGAATATTATTGTCAAAGCCCTTACACCTTCAGTAATCTACATATAAATACTGCAGAAAAATACATAACAGATTAACAGATAAGGCAGTAGAGAAAAGATCATCATCAGAAAATCTCCATGACCAAAAGACAACGATCTATGAATATCATATCCCAGTCACACATCTAAACGATAATCCAAAACTCACTACCGAAGAAATCGCATCTAAAACCGCCAGATTCAAGTCAAACACACAAAAAATCACATAAACCCCAACTAAAACAAGCGAAAACATCCTTCAACATTTGATGATATAAAAAACTACAACAGATTACATCACCAACAAACATCAATTGCAACACTACCAATATAACTTCTGAACAAACAAGCTCCAAAGACAGATCTTGAGTCAGATCCAAACGCGAGTGCAAAGATTTAAAAAACAAAAGTTATAGTGAGGTCGAAGATAACAGCAACGAAAAGCGGAACCAAATAGCATCCTCCAACTCCATCTTACTCGAAAACGATTGATTCAGATAGATACATAAGACGTCGATACAACCTATGACACACATACATACAATATATATATATATATAATATATCATGAACAATGAAAGCGAAGGTAGAGAGAGAAAAGTGCGTGTGCGAATGAAGTCTAGAGAGAGAAACCCAAAGGTTAGTAACGTAGCGAAACTGAAACTGAAACTGAATCTGAAATGCAGATGAAATGCAAATTTGGGTGAAATGCAAATTTGGGTGAAATGCAAATGAAGTTTGAAGTGTAGTGGAGCGTGGGGACC
Source organism: Flaveria trinervia (assembly GCA_025506515.1). NCBI lineage: Eukaryota > Viridiplantae > Streptophyta > Magnoliopsida > Asterales > Asteraceae > Flaveria > Flaveria trinervia. Next base: position 81,015,574 of record CM046442.1, read on the forward strand.
GGTTGTGTCGGTAAAAACTAAAAGGGTTTCAGGTTAGAGGGTTTAGGTGGGAGACGGTGGTGACCGGTTCAACCGGTTGCCGGTTGGTTCACCACGGCGACTTTGGTTGGATGACTAAATTAAATTGGATTGGAATGTGGGTTTGGGGTCCGGAACAGGGCGGACGTGAAGGGGTTTGTGAAGTGGTTTGGGATGATGTTGAGGGATACGTCCGGAGAAAAAGGAGAAATCTATTGTTGGTAGTTATTAATTATCAAAATTTATGGAATTTTAGTAGAACTCGGGGTGGGAGTGATAAAGCTAATATTGAAATGTTGTTCCGTAAGTTGAAAAATTGAATGGACGTTGATAATTTACGTAACTGATACAGTTATTTACAACATGAAAGTGGAAAAATTGAATGGGCGTTGATAATTTACTTAACTTTACGGAACAAAATCGAAATTGTTACATTGTCAGTATACTCATGTATTGTGGTGATACCGTTAATAACGTCCAGAAGTTTATATAAGACATGAAACCACTAAAAAACTAATGTCAAGACATCAATAAAAAGAAGTATGTCACAACAAAAACAAAGTAATGGTTAAAGTATTAGCTTTCAAAAATATAAGCATTTCATATTTGAATTTAACTAAACAATACATTTTAAAACTTTTATGACAAAAAGAAAAGGAAATTAGAAAAAAAACAAAATCTTAAATCCACATTGACAGTATAGGCATGTCTCAACGCTATATTCAAAATTTTATAAAATGTTAAATTTCAAATAATACCCTATTGTAAGCATCATTTACAAGAAACACACCGGTCACAACGTCTGATGATCTTGCAGCATCAATGCAACTCAAAATAAACGTTCGTGCGTTCTTCTTAATTCCCTTGAAGGATTTTGTTCCATTTGTGTTTGCTTGACTCAACTTTAGGCATTCTATCTTAAAGTGTCGTTGTTTATCGATGTTAAAACAAGTCTATCTCTTCTTTTTTAAAGAGTTCTCGGTTGTATAATCCGAGATCTTATTGAAATTTTCCAAATGCTAGATTTTCAACTATGCATTTCCCAATTCTTTTTTTAGCCTTTTCACGTCCTGGTCAACTCTTTGGACTATATCCATCTTTTTGTTTTCTTCTTTGGTCCTGACTATACTAATTATCAGCAACCCAGCTAACTTAATTGTTGAGTGAATGATTGTTGGTATAATAGCCTTAACCATATATTTAATCTCACTAACTAGTCCTTATATATGACGACTAAATAGATTGTGCTCACGAGTCATAAGATGATGTACAAATTGAGCATTTTTAAAGAATCTTATGTTATATGATATTATGATTGATACCATCATTCGTAGTGTTAAAAATTTCCTTTCTATGTATTCATTCTCATGCATATGGTAGAACGTCCTTTTCACAATTTGAGAAAACTCTTCCCATGTAATAGTATATGATTACTTCCGACCCTTGGTCTTCATCACAAATTTCTATCGTTCCAATGCTTCATCCTTTCATAAATAGAGACGAAAAGAACTTTAACTTCTTCAACACATTTGTTGTACTTATATAACTTCCATTTTTTGCCATCTCATAAAGGCAACTGCTCCATTTTGAATCAAAGAAGAAGCTAGTCTAACTTCTTAAACAATCGAGAGATTAAAGAACGGACATTTGCTCAAATACCTTGCCTTCACCCTCAGATGAGGGGGAAGGTCGATTTGACTCAAATCATGGACTTGATCTTTAATTCTACACCATTAATGATGTGATGGGAGAATTTTTTTTCTTACCGCCAACAAATTTAATTAGTTTATAAGCTTGGAAAGTGCAACACCTGCAACCATCCTATTTTTTTCTTTTTAGATTTGTCTATTTTAGAATTATTATCGTCTAAACTACACTAGTGACCATCTTTTTTTCCTTTACATTTGGAATTTGCATGTGTAAGGCCCCATTCCCGAGATGCTCGCAGCTGGTCAATCATCGCACATAAAACATATATTTACATTAACTTTAATAAAACATTGCAGCGAAAATATTAAAACAAACATTTCATTATAAACACTTTTGCAAAATAATACAACGTTCATTACAAAATATCGTTCGTTCGCATTACAATGCAAAAACGTTATCGTATCATAAAATGGATGCCATCCAAAATGAGCCAAGTAGCCGCTCGTGCCATCCTCAGCAACCATTACCCGCCAACTTGGAAAATGCATAAAAGCCAGCGTTGCTGAGTGAGTTCTAGTTTTATAAAATAAAATACTTTTACTTCCGTTTAAAACCTTTCTTTACATTCTTACGCGATCAAGCATCATACGTACACATAGATAATAACATTATTATATTTCATCATCGTTTGTTAACTTTCGTTCATGCATCATCATACGTCATTGTTATCATTCATTACCTTTCTTATCGTTCATTACGTACGTTCATCGTTACATCTTTACATTCCATACCAATACCCTGAACTTTACCCCACCGTCATGCATAAAACAGGCACTGGGCCGAAGTCTATAAATAAACTCCCATACATTGCGCCCGGTGGCTTGACCACAATACTGAGGTAAATTCCGGTGTACCAATGCCATGTGCTATGCCCTATTGTTATGCATAAAGCAGGTACTGGGCCGAAGTCTATAAATAAACTCCCATACATTGCGCCTGGTGACCTGACCACAGTACCGGGGTAAGCGACAAAGGTTCCATACAAATGGTCAATCACAAAGACAGACCCCGGTGTGCATCCTTCTAGGGTAGCTAACCCACACACCGTTGAACTAACACCCTTCATTGGGTGTGAATCTCCATACAAGGCTTGCAAGACTGCAGGATCAGGTTTTGTCACTAAACACTTGGGTTTCTCTCAAATTCACTTAAACAACACTCGGATGAAAGCAAAGCCTCTAAGAGTTGATAACAATATAATAAGTAATAACGAACATAAGAAGTAATTTTCAAGGTACTTGCATATATTGCTTCTCAACTCAAATATTACAAGACTCTTACAAGCATAGATTATGAGTTATAATGAGAAACTATATATAATACAACCTAAAGCCGGATATACTTTGATACCAGCTAGGATCCTATAACTAAAGCAAATACTACAATGCTAAAGTTAAGGTATCTTAGATAATGTCTTATCTATGATATGGTAGTCATGACATGTCCATGACTTACCTTTTCTCACCAACTAAAGTTGGCAACTATTCTATCTACAAAATGTGAACAGTAGAATAAAGTAAGGTCAACTACATGGATTTTGAGAAAGCGCCATGTAGTATCTTAGAGGTCTGCAGCGGATTGTCAGAGACCATACTTATGTCTACCGATTCATAGCAGTGTCTTCCGAAGGTTAAATGGCTTCGGAAGAACAAGTACTTTCGAAGCCACTTACACTTCGGAAGAGGCTAATTCTTCCAAGGCTTGAGGACTTCTTCTTTCTTCATACTTCAGAAGCCGTATTCTGATTTCTTCTTCTTAGACTTTATCTTCGGAAGTAAGTTCTTTGACTTCGGAAGTAGAGTTTGTCTTCGGAAGTTGATCTTTCACTCTATCTTCGGAAGAACTCTACTTCCTTCGGAAGTTCCACACTTGGCTTCGGAAGCCTTTTGTAAGTAGCACCATAATAAGTATAAGTGATTTGGTTTTGGTTACACCAGCCTTCTTATTGATCCAACAAACTCCCCCTAGGCTGATGCTACCAAAACCTCTCTTGTTTTTGCTACTCAAAACCTTCAGCACCAAGGAGAGTAAATATTGTCAGTTTCCTTGTTTCTCCCTAAAGTGAAGCTGAGAAGCTTGTATAGATCTTTCATTGACAGGGGCTCCAGTCTGTCACCCTGAATGATATGTACCTTTTGTTGTGTCCCTCTAAAAAGAGTTAGTTGATGGGAGCTATAATCATATTCCCATTTAACTATAGGTTCCAATTCAGGACTTTCCACCATCTGTAGTAAGGTTGTGCCCTTAGTGGGAGGTCTATCCTTGTATTCCTTTCTTCTCAACTTCAGCTCTTCTTCAATCTTGGCTTTTATAGTTAACTCAGTAAGATGAAGACTGCTGAGATGATTTTTGATGTGAGCAACAATTTCAGAGTTGGAGGGATTAGAGAATGGTTTCTCTGCTAACTCGGCAAGGTCAAACTGCTAGAGTGTAGCAAAAAGGTGGCATTCAATCTGTTGACTTCACCATTCTCTCTTTCCACAACAAAGTTATGAGAAGTTTCATTGAAACTCCACTCGATTATTTTCTTTCTAGGCATAAGAGGCTGACTACGAATCATGTCCTCTTTCTTTGTATCTAGAAAAGTCACCAGCTTCCTTCTTAGTCTCTTCTCTTTATCATTCAATAAGTCTAAGTTGAGGCCTAGAAGTCTTGCAGCATGGTCCAGTGTTCCTCTGGTCAGATCAAGAAATTGATCTCTTGTGAGGGAACATGAAGATCCATCAACATATGTTAGTTTGATAGAGTCTTCCTCATAGGGGATGTCGCTCAGGGTTGTGCAGTTGGTGAGCTTAGTCTTGATTGCCTTAAACTCCTCTAGAGAAAGATGTTTGGAATTACAGGATCAGGTTGGGGTTGAGTGGTTGGTGTGAAGGTCATCCCCTGTACCCTTCTATACATTTCTCTCCTTTTGCCCAAACGAATGTTAGCTTTGATTTCACTGACAATTCGTTGGAGTGTCCTTTCAGACATGGGACCCACCTGCCTTCCAGAGAAGCCATGAGCCCGGAGATAGTCTTTCATCCAGGCTTTATCACCTATCTTCTTGGTTGTAGTGGCCCTTGCTTTTTCTTCTTTCTTCTACTTCTCCCTCAACTTTTCTCTTGCAATTCTTTTTCTCTCTTTCTCCAATTGATCCTGCTCTTTGTTGAAAAGCCATAGGATCGTTTCATCATTATGTGGAGACAACTTTTGAAGAGAGAAACCTTTGGAGGCTAGGAAGGCTATCCTCTCCCTCCTGAGCTGCATGTCAGATTCCCTCTGTTCCTTTTCTTTTTCTTCATTTAAGGCCAACCGTGTTGCTTCCTGTTGCAGCTTGGTTGCCTTTTCTAGTTCCACCAACTCCTTTAATGGTAGTAGGAGTGTTTCTTCATTGGCAGCTCCAAGTTTGATGAGCTGATCAATGATCTTCTTTTTCCTTTAGTTGTTGACTGCCTCCTGGTTGGCTGCAGCTGCTTTTGTACTGGCAGCTAACAGCTTCCCAGTTGGAAGTCTTCCTTTCTCTTTAGCTTTTCAATCTTTTCCTCTTCCGCAGTCATTTTCTTCTTTCCTTTGTTATCCTTTGAAGATCTTGACTTTGGTGGTTCTTGGAAAGTGGATTCAGATTGTGAGAGAGGCAGAGAGGGTGTCTGAATAAGAGGTTGATCCAGAAAGTCCTCATTATTCACCTCAGATGCTAGTTCTAGAATTGCATCTGTGATGATTAGTTCCTCGGACAGTGAGAACAGGCCTTTCGCAGCTTCCATTTCAGCTTAGGATGATTCGGCTTGTTCTTCCGAGGCTTTAACTTCATCTTCAAAAGTTTGAGGGGGTGTAGATTCTGTCCAACTGTTTCAGTTGCTGGATCATCAGTCCTCATTCCTCTTCAAATTGAATCTCAGGTTCCATTTGGACCTTAGGTTGACCAACTTCTTCCATAGTGGTATAAGGTGCACTTAGCCTCTAAAGCTCTTCAGCTTCGAAGTACATCATTGTTGTATTAGGGCTTGGCTGATCAAGAGAGAATCTCAACAGAAACTTGGAGAAGAGTCTGTAGAGATATCTGAGCATCCTTGAGTCAATTTGTAGTAAAACTTAGGATGGCTAAGAGAAAGTTGTAATGGGAGCCAAATTTTTTGAAGTTGAAGTTTGGCTCTGCGGTTCCTTAGATGTTTGTCTCTAAACACTCTCCTCCTTTTTGGTAGCATCATCTTGAGAGCTAGATGAGTGGAGGAAGAGGTCAGGAGACCTGAACAGGTACATGCCTAACAGATCTCTCAATCTGTTTCTCAGCTAGTTGAGCCTTGAGATTGTCAATCTCAGTTGCTGAGTGGCAGACCTTTCTTCTAAAGTCTTAACCTTGGATTCAAGGTTTGAGATTGTAGATAGTAGGTCTTGATTGAGGAGTTGCATACTTCCCACTCTTCTTTTGAAGAATCATGGGGATATGAGGTAACATACCTAGTAAGTTCAGCCTCACCACTAGATGTGGTTTCTTGGCACCCTGGTTTCCCCTGCTGAATGATATCTCTTTTAGAGTCATTAAAAGGCATGGTTATTGCAGATTCAATCTCAAAAATGTTACCACTATCCATAAGGTCCATTGAGGCACCTTCTGTAGTGCCAGCTGAATCTGCATGAGTCCTCTCCATATCAGTGGGACTCACCTCAGTAAAGGTTTGTTGATGGGGCTAGAGATAAGAGGTCTCTCTAGGCTCTGTTGATCTTGGAAAGGGTGTTGTAGATCAACTTCATTGCCATGGAGGGATGTAATCTCTTTATTAGTTTTGAAGAGAAGGTCAGTGAAAGATAAAGAGGTTAAACCTACTAACCCGGGACCTTGATCAATGTCTACAGGCATTGAGTCTCTGGTGGGGCTGTCCCTTGTTAGCTGCTCAGAGGAGTGTAAATACTCACCCTAAGGGCTTTTAGATTAGGTAGTGGGCTCATGGGTTTGAGACTGAGGAGACTTAAGACCTATATTGAGGTCGATGGTGAAGGATGGTGAGACCTCAAGCTGAGTGGGAGCCCAATGTTCCACTTTAGCCTTTTTGGATTGAACAAGAGGAGCTTGTTCAATCAGAGTAGATTGAACAAGGGTTCATTTGGGGTGTCTTTGGTAGGTGATGGTGATGGGATAAGAAGGCAGAGTTGGCATTATGGGAGCAGTTGCTGGTGTGGGTTCATCACCTGTGGGGTGAACAGGGATGTCACCAGGAGCTATGTGCTCAATCATACCTGGAACCAGAGAAGTGTATCTTCTAGTGAAGTTGATGGATACCTTCTTCAATGTCTTGAAGATGGTTGGCCTCATGTGAGTGACAGTCAGAGCAGCTGCACAGACAAGCTGACTCTAGTCCAGTTCACAGTTGATTATATGCTGGAGAAATCTGGGATACATAAAGAATGTTTCCCTCTGGAGATTTCCCATGAGGTTAGTCAGCACAAATATGGAGTAGTTAAATTTGAGGCTTTTCACCAGTCCATGAACCAAACCCTAGTTCATATGGAATTTGATCCATTCCCCATATTTGTTGGACAGGCAGTGAAGAACAACCACTACTACAAAACAAAGTTTTTGCCTTCACACATTTGGTTGCAAAATGGTAGCAATTGCTCTATTCGAACCAGATTTTTTTAACATATCTTCAATGTTTGTCATCTTATTAAGCATATCCTCTTTCTCCACCTTGTGTTTTTCATTATCAGTCACCAACTCTGCAATAATCCCCTTTAACATTTCTTTCTCTTTTTTCTCTTCTTCTTTTTCCTTGACAAGCTCCTTGATAACCTCGTAACACTTTTTAATCTATAAAACAACCAATGCATAAATACAAAAATTTAGAATTATAAAAAAATGATAACGGGTCAAGTCGAGTTGTTGAGTTAATATGGTATATAAATGCTAAATTCAAACTTCATTACTAACCAATTCAATTACTTAAAATTTAAAGAATCGTATCTAAATACTTCATTTTCTCATCAATCAAATTGGTATAAGAACTTCATAATTCTTCAAAAAATATTATCTTTTTTTCATAACCATATCCAAACACTAAATTACTCCAAACTATTAGAATAAACATACCTCGGGATCTTGTCTACCATGTACATGTGGGTCACTAACGTTTTTAACCCGTACACTTTTCCTCTATTCTTCCCCCCAGCAGCTCGTGACCATAAATCGTTGTCAAATTCGGCTTGTTCACTACCTTCTTTTCCGTACTTCTCCACAAGATATTCTTCATATTTATCCTAACGGTATAAACACGTAATTATATTATTTAACTTCATTGTTTAAAAAGTTTTTTTCCTTTCGAAATATATTATTTGGATTCAATAAGTAAACTTGCCCAAGTCTCCTTTGCCCTTTCGTCAACCCAGTCCAGATTTTCTTCTTCCATATTCCCTTCCAAATCAAAGTTAGAATCCAACGAATGGATATGACTTAGGTACTTATCCAACGACCTACTTCCTTTCCTGCAATGTGATTGCTTCCACATCTCATGAGGTGTTAGTTCACGCCCAAGCATCTTAGCCTATGAAGGTAGAATTTAGTAGTTAATAAAATTGTAATATTGACCATGTATATATACTAAAAAAGGCTAATTGACATTTTTACCGCTTTTCTTTTTGTAGTCACATAGGTTTGAGATCCAAGTGTATGTTTTCCTCCAAGTGATTTACTTCTAATATCACTATTCTTTTGAGATTTTGCTTTCCATTCAGGTGTGTTCCAAATATCAACCATTTGTTTCCATGTCTCACTTCTTATCCATGGTGGTTTAAAGTCAATAAGAACGGACATATCATCCCCAACTTCTAAATCCTTTTCTCTTGCTCTTGCTTTGGCCTCATCTCGTACCCTACGCAACAAATCGGGAAATTTACTAGCAATGTATTTCTCCCGGCACTTATAAATTTGTGTACTCCATTTCTCCTCCCATTGAAAAAAAAATGCAAAAAAACTTTTAATAAATGCACAAAATGGTCTAATAAGTTATATAAAGTTTTTCTAAGTACACAAACACACACACATACATTGAAATGCTCAAATAACCATGTATTCTCCTCATTTGGAACATCTCTCCAACTATCCCATGGGCCGTTCCACAAAGCTTTTAAGATTACTCCAATAATTCGAGTAGATGTCTGTTGATTACTAAATCTACAAAATGAAAGTAATGAATGCAAAACCACATTAGTAAAATTCTTCTATATACATAAATATACAATTTTAGTATATAGCTACTTAGTCTCCTTCTTCAATCCAAATCCAGTCGCGGTTCATCAGTTCGGGTACTTGGACATGGGAAGCACGTCCGCGTCTCGCGGGAGCAGCATGTAAAGTAGACTCGTCATCGTCACTACCCTCAATGGGAAAAGGAATTTCAGCCTCCTGATATGCATGTGATTGTAATCCAATGGTATCATTACTACCTATACCACTACTTCGCCTAATACCTTGATCACCAACTTGACCACCATCTTGACCAAAACCTCGATCACCAACTTGACCACTACCTAGACTTGCACCTAGACCAACACCTCGACCGCCTGTTTGAAAACTACCTTGACTAACACCTCGACCAACACCTCGACCAACACCTTTACCACTAGTTTGAACACTACCTTGACTACTTCCTTGACCAAAACCTCGACCGCCAGGTTGACTAATACCTTGCCTAACACCTCGGCTAACAGCTTGATCACTTCCCCGACCACGAGCTTGATCACTACCCCTACCCATAGTACGTGCCATGATATCTACAACATAAACAAAATCATAAATATTAAAAAAAATAATAAATAAAAACAACTAGTTAGAATTAGTTATTACTATGCTAACTAATTAGCTACAAAATATTGTTTGGAAGAACAAATAAATTATGTACAATAAATAAACCTATCACTCTGATTCTTCATTTTCAAAATCTTCAACTAAATGTGTATCTTCAAACTCAACTTCTTCATTATTATCATCATCCATATCTTCCATTTCTTCTAAGTTTCCATCCTCATGTACAAAATAAATAGGAAGAAGATCCTCTGTTGTTGTGCATTCTATCCTTTCATTCTCCTGAAAGAAATGCTCTTCATCGGCATTAGCATCATCCTCCACTTCACTAACATTTTGGGCTAGTTCATAAACTCCTCTTGGGATTGTTTTTACAACAGCTAACCAGCCTTTTAGTTCCTTTGCTTTTGAAGGATATGATGTATAATAGACTTGTTGTGCTTGTGATGCTAATATGAAAGGGTCGTCAACACATCCTATTGCTGTGGGTTTAACATCAACCATATGAGTTTTGGGGTCCACCCTTACCCCCTTATAGGATCAAACCAAGTACATTTAAACAAAACAACTACACAACGCCCTATGGTGCTATGATACTCCAACTCTAATATCTCATCTAATAATCCATAGTACTTATCTTCATTGTGGTTGTACGTAGCCCCTTTGACACACACACCACTATTTTGTGTGATTTGACCATCATAAGCTGTTTGTGTGTGATACTTGTAACCATTGACAAAATAACCCTTGTGTGACTTTACATAAGTAAGAGGCCCTTGGGCTAGGCCTCTTAGATGTCCCTTATTTGGAGCATTCATAACCTACATTCATAAAGGTATGTTATTATGTTTGTAATAATACTTAAGATAATAAAAGGTATGTTAGAATGTTTACATGCATCTGCAACCACTTAGCAAATTCATCCTCTTTTATTTTTTCAAGGGTTGCTTTGTCATAGTGTGGGAATGAATCTCTTAATTGTTCATCAAATAAAGAAACAGACTCAAGAACCTTTTCATAGTTAAGCAATATGTAAGTATGAGCCTTGTCTCTATCTTTTTGTGTTATAATTTTGTCCTCTCCACACTTTTCATATAATCTTCGAGACGGATGTTTGAATATACTTAATCGCTGATCGGTACTCAAAAAACAAGGAATGTTAGGGGTGAAATTGAGTGGTTCACGTACTGTCGGCTCAAGATACAAAGAGCAGTAATTTGAAAGTTCATCCACAAGATTAGACTGAATGATAGAACCTTCAACCTTACCTTTGTTTCTAATCATTCTTTTTAATCGACCAAACTTCCTAAAAAGTGAGATGGAAAGTGTTAGTTCTTATCTAACAATTATGATGTGAAAATAATATTTTTAAGCTAAAAGAATTACCTCTCATATGGATACATCCACGTAAACTGAACCGGACCACTGAGAATAGCTTCATTTGTCAAATGTATAACAAGGTGTTCCATTGAATCAAAGAATGCTGGTGGGAATATTTTTTCTAACTTGCAAATAGTTAAAACGATACTTGTCTTCAATTTGCGTAAATCTACAACGTGTAGAACCCTTGAGCATATTACACGAAAGAATGTGCAAGCTCTAGTATCGATTCCCATATTTGCTTTGGTAGCATCCCGCGTAAGAAAATAGGCAATAATCGTTGCATAAACACATGACAGTCATGACTTTTAAAGTTGTAGAAGGTGCAATCTGTGACGTTCACACAACCCCCTATATTTGAAGCATAACCATCAGGAAACTTTACTTGTTTCAACCATTTACACACTTCATTTACCTCTCATTTGGTTAAAGCATATGATGCTTTTGGTTTAAGAAGTTTATTATTGTATCCACTTGAAATATTGTAATGATGGCCGATTGCAAAACTGTTCTACATCCTTTCTTGCCTTGATATTATCTTTTGTTTTAGGAGTATCCATGACCGTTTGAAATACATTCTCAAAAACATTCTTTTTAATATGCATTACATCAAGGTTGTGTCGGATTAACAACATGGGCCAATATTCAAGCTCCCAAAAAATGCTTTTCTTTACCCAATTATGGGTTTTGCCAAATTTTGGATCTTTACGCTTTGGGTTAAACGTTATCCCTTCGTATACAACTGGGATGCTAGAAACTTCTTCATATATTTCCCAACCAGTTAACTCAGGTGGAGGTCCCAATAACGACCTTGTTGATCTTCGAAATCCATTTCTATCATTACGAAAAGGATGCGACTTTGGTAGAAATCTTCGATGACAATCGAACCAACATGATTTACCTCCAGCATTTAATCGAAAAGCATCAGTGTCTCCCATACAATATGGGCATGCTAAACGACCATACGTGCTCCAGCCTAATAACATTGCATAGACAGGAAAATCACTTACCGTCCATAAAAGGATAGCTCGCATAATAAAATTTTCTTTACGATGAGCATCATAAACTTCAATACCTTCCTTGTATAACTCTTTCAACTCATCTATCAACGGTCTCAAAAACACATCGATGTTTTGACCCGGACTCTTACCTCCAGGAATACTTAAACATACTTCAATAAACGAGTCTTTCATACACATCCAAGGAGGTAAGTTATATATTGTAAGAAAGACATGCCACAATGAGTATGGAATTGAGTTAGAGTTATTGGGATTGAAACCATCGGTGCATAACCCAAGACGAACATTTCGAATCTCTTTTGCAAATTCAGGATTTTCTAAGTCAAAATGCTTCCAAGCCATGCCTTCACTTGGATGGGCCATGCTACCCTCCATTGTTTTATGGTCATGGTGCCAAGTCATAGCTTTGGCTGTTTTTGTAGACATATATAATCTCTTAAGTCTAGGACCAATTGGCATGTACGACATCACCAAATTAGGTATCTTATTCCGGTCACTCTTATAACGAGATTCCTTACAGTGTTTACATCGTGTCAACGCCTTGTCTTGCTTATAGAATAGCATGTAATGGTTTTTGCAAACATCAATTATTTCATATGGAAGGCTTAACATTTCTAAACTCTTCTTTGTTTCGTAGAAATTTTTCGGGAGCTTATTCTCTTCAGGCAACAATGAATTAACCATTGAAATGTTATAGTTGTAAGCAGCAGTAGACACATTAAATAGTGATTTCCATGTCAAGAAACTTGTGGCGGCTTGTAACTTTGAATAATTGTAGCCTTCTCCCCCTCCCACAAAGGTTCATCAGCAGCTTCTAACGTATCGTAAAATCTTTTTGCTTCTGGATTCGGTATATGCTCTTCTAAAGTATTTGAAGTATAACCACATGCATGCATATTATCTAACACCATGCGTTTGTAACCATCATCATTATCATCAACTTCCATTTCGTTAGAAGATTGACCAACCTCATGGCTATAATTCTCACAATGTTCACTCCATATTCCATAACGAAGCATGAAACCTTCCTTATACAAGTGTTTTTGAACAGTGGCTCTATCTCTATAACTTATATTTTGGCATTTATAACAAGGACATTTTATTTCACGTATTGTTTCACCATGCATATTCACCCTTGTATCAACAACTACATTATTAGAAAATGCAAAGTCCAAAAACAAATCCACATTGTCACAATATTCAGAACTAAGAAATCCTTCACTATCAATCATTTCATACATCCACTGTCGATTGGTATACCACGCCATTATTAATCTAATCAGTGCCCCTAAAATTCAAAGTCATAAAAACACATATATTTAAGAAGAAAATAGGTGAACAAAACAAATAATCAAGTCTCAAGTGAACTAATCAAGTAATTAACTCTATCAAAGTCTCAAGTGAACTAACCAATTAATTAACTCTATCAAAGTCTCAAATGAATGTGATCTTAGCATAAAAGTTCAAGTGCATAAACTATCTTTTTATTTTTCTAAATGCATTAATACATAAGTCCTTAACTACTTCAAATTGAATGTCATTTTAGCATAAAAGTTTTAATCATTCAAGCATTTTTGTTCCTATCTATTTTGTTTTAGGCTTAAAATATGGCAGTGTATTCTATGTTTTAGGCTCAAAATAAGGCAGTGTATTCTAGTTATTAATCTTGGGCCCCTAATCTTTGTTTTAAGCTCATTTCAGCTGCAAGTTTACTATGTTTCAGCTTACTTTAGTATTAATTTAAGGCTGAACTGGGTCTATTTTATATTTGCAAACTGAACTACAGATAGCCGCTAACTGATTTGCTTTTCTTAGCTTAACAACAACCAAACTACGGTTTTTAAGCCCAGAAACAATCTATATGATTAAGCTACAGATCAATAGATAATATCAACATCTATGAAGCATGAAAAATGAAAAGGGCTTTTAAGTTTGATAATGAAAAAGGTAACTTCAATCCACTTTTATTCCTAAATTTATAAAGTTGTTTTTACTCCCTGAATGTATATAAAGAACTTCATTTCACGTCGTGAGTTTAAACAACTATTATATCTAGTCTAAGTTTGTCATGCTATGAAATTTTAAGTTTGTCATTCTATGAAATCATACCAGATGGGGCTCAAATTTATTTTCTATAGAATTAGTAATTGGAACATTATTAATTTGAATCCTTACAGTTCGTAAAAAATGCTTGTTTTCTTTCACTCAAACAGGTTTTTTCAGTTGTACAAGTACTACTCTTTCAATTAATAGACTAAATGTAACCCCTAATCAAGCAAATATGAGTTGTAGGAACAAAACTAAGGTCAATAAACTAATTTTTAGTGTGTTCATCAGTTGCCTAATCAAGCAAGATTTAAGTTACAACAATCGATTGCCTAATCAAGCAGCTTTTGAGTTATAGGAACACACTTTAGTGCCTAATCAAGCAGTTTTTGAGTTATAGGAAAAAATTGAGTGCCTAATCAAGCAAGGTTTGAGTTGTAGTAACAGAATCAAGTGACTAATCAAGCAAGGTTGAGTTGCTCTAACAAAATCAAGATCAAATAAACTAATAGAACATATGATTAGAATGTTACCTCAAAAGTAGACTAAAAACAACTTGAAGATTTAGACAAAATCGAATCGGATCTCTCGAACAATACACGATTTTCAAATTCTTGATGGCTTCAATCGAACAAATTGCATAGATGTAGATTGTAGAATCTGGAGCTTGTGCGAATGAGGGTTCCTGTTAAGGTAAACTGGGAGTTTGTGCGTGCTATTATATGATAGTTGGATCGTGATGAAACCGCTCATTATAATCGCCATTTATCTCGGTGGTTGTTGAAACGGGAGTTGATTTGAAAACAACCACATCAACAACAAAGAAGAAGATATATGTGAGCGTGGGTCCGGCAACAAATCGGGTCGGAACTTGGTCTATGTACTCTAATTTTGGGTGAGTGGGTTTTAAATAATTAATGTATATTATTGTTTCATTTGCATATTTATTTACTTCTTTTTAAACTATTATTATTTCTTTATTGTTTTGGGTATCACAATCGGTCTAAGTGCTAAATGGGTTTATAAGAGGAATTTTATTTACATTTAAAATTTATTTTATAAACCATCTAAAAAGGACTAAATGGTGTAAAATTAGTTTATCAATATAAAATTAAAAAAAGATATTGCATACATTAACTGTGTTTGACATAACATGACACGTTACATCATGATGAGGGTAAGAAGTCACTAAAAGTCACAACAATCCATAAGCAGTCTTAATTAGTCACATATGCCAATCTTAGACTATAAATAACCATATTGATCATGTACCACTATGACTGACCATCATTAACTTTAATTGATCAATATTAAACAATATGATATATCATGAATAACCATAATTGGATCATCAACAACCATATCTAACTTCGAGTACCTTCAGTTCATAACTATAATTTAGCCCAATTGAGCATCAGGAATTGCCTTAAATATCCTCAATGACTATAATTTACCGTATTGAGTATCAATAACCTTAAATAAACATCAACAGCTATAATTGACCCTATTAAGTATCAATAATCTTAAATAAACATTAATGACTATAATTGACCTTATTTGAGCACTAGTAACCTTAATTAATTATCAAAAGCCTAAAACGATCATCAATATCATTAACTCATATACGACCTTAATTGAACCTTAATTACCTTAATTACCTTAATTAGTCAGTAATACACTCATTAGTTATTAATTACCCCAAATACCAATATCCCTATCTGCTTATCAATGACTCAATGACTCTAACCGATAATCATTAAATATCAAATACCATTAGTGACCTTAATTGACCTTAAATGATCATAACTACCCATTAATGATCGTTAATTTGTTTTAAATATGTATTTTTATGTTATTTTTTTCAATGCATACTATAATTTTTTGTTTTATTTTTTTATTTCTTTTCACTTATTTGCGACCACACTTAAATTGTAGCAAATGTTTTGACTATTTTGCTACCAAATCTTGTTTGCTAGCTAAAGTTGAGATCATTTTGCTACCATATTGCGATCTTAGTTAGGCGATGTGTCATCGTATTAATACTTTTGTTTTTTTGTAATTATTTTCATTTATCTACGATCATTTTGCGATAACACTTTAAAGGTCGCAAATGTTGCGACTTTCTTGCTAACAAATCTTGTTTGGTCGCTTATTTTGAGATCATTTTGCCACTAAATCTTGTTTGGTGGCTGATTTTGTTATCATTTTAATTTCAGTTGCAAAATGGTTACAAATTGGGATCGTTTTAATTTCAGTGGCAAATTGGTCACAAATTTTGATACCGTTTTGTGTTTTTTATTTTATAATTATTTTCACTGATCTGCGACTATTTTGCGATGACACTTTAACAGCCGTAAATGTTGCGACTATTTTGCTACCAAATCTTATTCGATCGCTTAATTTGAGACCATTTTACCCCCGAATATTGTTTGATCACTAATTTTACGATCATTTTGATTTTGGTTACAAATTGGTCACAAAATTTGATACCGTTTTGCGATCGTAGTTAGGCGGTCTTAGAATTATCGATCACTTTGCCACCATATTAAAACTTTTGTTTTTATTTTGAAATTATTTTTATTTGTCTATGACCATTTTGCGATAACACTTTAACGGTCACAAATGTTGCGACTGTTTTGCTACCAAATCTTATATGGTTGCTTATTTTGGGACCATTTTGCCACTGAATATTGTTTGGTCGCTAATTTTAAGATCGTTTTGATTTCGGTAGCTAATTTTGCAATCATTTTGATTTTGGTCGCAAAACGGTCTCAAATATTCCAACCATTTTTATCGGTCGTAAATTTGGTGGCAATTGCCCAGTTTTCTAGTAGTGAACATGCAGCAGAAACTTCTAGTTGTAGGAGAAGTTGAATTTGTAGACTGTGGATCTGTTGACGTCTACACCATATCCCATTTGGATATAGGTGTTGTCCAAATCTGCTTTGGGGAACCCTGTGGTTGCTCCCTCATCATGAAGCTCCAGATGCTCCCTGATGAGTTGTTCTGTAATGACCAACTCTTGGCCACAGATGCTCGAATGGATTACACGATTCCCATTTAGGGTTACAATCTGACCATTTTACCAGAAATCGGCCATATGATTGGAATAAACAGTGGGGTTAACGGTCAGATCAGTGTAGTAGGTTGATTGGGTAAGAAAGGAGATGATTTTAGAGAAGTTAGCATCTCTTGAAGAATCAAGAAGTGCGACTTGGTTGTGCTGAGGGTTGATAGCCATTTGAGAAAGGTGAATGAGGATAAATTTGAGCTTGGGTAAAGTTAGAGTGAAGAAAACTTTTAGGGCAGTAAAATTAAGGTAAGAAAATGAAAGTGAATAATTAGGATTATTAAAAGAGGGTGAAATGGTGGTAATTGGGTTTGGATAAGGTGATGAGATGTTTTAGTGGATGAAATGACAGTGGTAGTAAGGTTTAATTCAGTTAAATAATCCGACATCATAACAAAATCTTTACTTTTTACAGTGTGAGGCCCAAGAGACTTCCGTTACACAGTAAAATCTCTCTTCCGAATATAAATCATTTCCGAAGGTAATTTATCTTTCGAAAGCAATTGCTACTTCCGAAGGCAAATCTTTGCTTCCGAGATTAAAGGTTGCTTTTTGAGTGGAGAGTTTTATAGGCTTCGGAAGTAGATCTGATATGTAATCAATCACTTCTTCCGAGACAAAAAACTCTTCCGAGAGGATAATCACCCTGGGAGAAATTTTGCTGCGGAAGTTATGCAAGATATCTTCCGAAGGTTAATTTCTCTTCGAAAGTATTTATACTTAGAGAAAATTTTCAGAGAGAGACCTTTTGTAACAGGGCTTAGATTGTATTATCATAAGACATTACACATTAAAAAGGTTTTTCAAAAGAGGTAATCTAATCAATGTTTATAATCACAATAGCTGTTATGAGATACATAAATCTTTGTTCATCAAAAGCTTTGGTGAACAGATCAGCATATTGTTCATTTGATTAGGTTAATCAGATTTTTCTCATGAATATCTCTAATGAAATGATACATATCAATATGCTTTGTCTTGGAGTGCTTCACCGGATTTTCAGTGATAGAGATAGCACTGTTATTGTCAATATGGATAGGAGTGCTCATAAAGTTGAATCCATAGTCTAACATTTGATTTTGAATCCACAGCAACAATGTATTCAGCTTCAGTAGTTGATATAGAGACACAAGATTGTTTCTTGCATTGCCATGAGATGATCCTTCAACCAAGAAATCGACATCCTCCTGATGTTGATTTCTTGCTAATATTGCAACCACCATAGTCACTTTCGAGTATCCATAGAAATTAAATCATTGTTCCTAAGATACCAGAGACTTATTTTAGGTGCTCCTTTGAGGAATCTGAAGATTCTCTTGGCAGCAGCTAGGTGAGACACCTTTGGAGTAGCCTGATATCTTGCACAGATGCAAGTGGCACACATGATATCAGGTCTACTAGCTGTGAGATAAATCAGAGAACCAATAATTTCCCTATACTGATGTTGATCAGTATACTCCCCCTCAAGGTCAGGACAAAGATTATGGTTCCTGGGTGTGGGTGTCTTGGCTGTCTTTCAATCTTTTGACTCAAATCTCTCTAAGATGTCATTGACATACTTGGATTGATTGATGAAGAACCCTTCCTTCAATTGCTTCACTTGAATTTCAAGGAAAAAGTCAATTTTTCCCATGGAACTCATCTCAAACTTCTTCTTCATGATGCTTTCAAAGTCCTTACACATTTGGTCATTTGAAGAGACAAATATGATGTCATCAACATAGACTTGAACAAGCAAAATGTCCTTTCCAGACTTCCTTATGAAGAGAGTCTTGTCAATGGTTCCTCTAGTGTAACAATTCTTCAGACAAAGTCTCTTACCACAGCCTAGGTGCTTGTTGCAACCCATATAAAGCTTTATCCAATTTGCACACAAAGTTAAGATGCTATGGGTCTTCAAATCCTGGAGGTTGGCACACGTAGACTTCCCTATCTATATCCCCATATAGAAAGGCACACTTGATATCAAGTTGGTAGATGTCACACCCCAACCTTGATGGCGGAAACGTCGAGATGTGAGAGCTAAGATCGTTCACAGCCACATAACGCTATTATAAATCCAAATATAATAATCATATGTTTTATTTGTAACATTACAAACATAAGTCTCAAATAAGGAATCAACAATGCATAATAAGAAAAATATCAAGCTCATTCATTTATTTAACTAGGTCCATTCCTAGGTGTGAACAAGCTACAAAGGTGGCAATCAAACTTGAGCATTTCCTGAAACATGTTAAAAATAAAAGGTCGACATAATGTTGGTGAGATTTCCATAGTTTTCAATACATAAGTATATAAAAGATGGCAATTCATGTTGTAAGTTAGAGAACAAAGTAACTAGGGATGTAAGACAAAATGCACAATCAAACCTTGACAGATTTGTACAAGTCTCGAACGTTTACAAGTATATACGATTAGCTAAGTGTACTTGGATTAACCAATCAGGCTTGTCAGGCCCATAGATCTATAATGTCGCCAGACTAGCAATAGTTAATGATTATAATATAATCGACATTACATGGTAGGTACTAAGATAAACTAACCACAACATACAAGTGAATTGCCATAAGTTTTCAAGAATCAAACGTTTTACAAGTGCAACGATTATAAGGTAACATGTTTCACCCTAAAGTGTGAAAATATGAAAAAGGGATATAGAAATACTCATATTGTTGGACCAAAAGAACCAATGAGCCTGATCAGAAAAACCTCTAAGTCCCACTGACATTACAACTGCTGAAGAAGATCACAACAGCTGAAGACATCAGCTGATTACAAGGTCTGAAGACAAAGTCTGAAGCCATCAGCTGACAGAACGAAAGTCTGAAAGTAAAGTACTGAAGAACAAAGACTGAAGACAAAGACTGAAGACCAAAGTGATCAGTAGTTGTCACAACAACTGAAGTAATTACTTCAGTAGTTGTCACAAAACTGAAGTAATTAACTTCAGTAGTGTCACAACAACTGAAGTAATTAACTTCAGTAGTTGTCACAACAACTAAAGTAATTAACTTCAGTAGTTGTGATGGTTCCTTTCAGTACTTGTAATTTACTTTTCAGTAGTTATAGTTTCAGTAGTTGTAGTTCAGTAGTTTTATGTTTTTGTACTTAAGCATTCTCTGAGATGTAATCAGTAGTTGAGAACATTCTCAGTAGTTTGCATAGTTTTAGTAGTTTGAATAATTTGTTAGATGTCACTATCAAGTGACATCAGCAAACGTCACATTTCCTATATAAGGAATGTTGACCTAGTTGTAACGTGTGACATTGAGCCATACGAAAGCATATGAATGAAATATTTCTTTTGCAGAATTCTCTCTTTCTATAACCGTTTACTGTTACATTGAATATCAATAGTGTTCTTGTGAATTGTTTAATTCATTGTTCGAATTCCGCTACAATACTCTCTAATTAATCAAACTTAGATCACTGATCCTAACAAATGGTATCAGAGCAGGTTAATCATTGATCGATCTAACAATTGATCATTGAAACTGCTATTCGATATCTAAGTTGATTGAATTAGCATATTTGCAAGAATTGGTTATAGATCATTGAATTTCTGCTGCTTTCGGTTATTTGCTTTGAGTTTTCTCTTGGTTCATATTGGTTTGTTGTGTTTTGTTCTAAATCAGTTAAAACTTAATTGAATTTGGTTGAATCTGAGAATGACTACTCCTTCTAATGACCCTCACAATACCGGTCCTCAACAAGCCTCCGATGCTGGTTAGGACTGAGTATAACATATGGCAACGAAGAATGTTTCATCACCTGTCTGTTAACAGTTCGGGTGTTGGACATCTGTGGTACATGGTCCACACAAGCCTATGGTGAACAATCCGGAAACCAACCAAATGGTTCCGAAGAAGAAGGAACAATACTCAGATGAGGATCGAAAACTGTTTGAGATTGATGCTAAAGCCCATGGAATGCTGGCCATGGCACTGCCAAATGAAATCTATTCTGGTATGCATCATGAAACTGCTCATGACCTCTGGAATGCATTGAAAGAACAATTTAGTGGAACAGATGAGGTCTTAGCAAACAACAGAGAAATCCTTGCCCAACAATATGAGACATTCTCTCATAGGAAGGGTGAGACACTGACTCAACAGTTTGAGCGTTTTTCCTGTTTGATCTCTGAGCTGAAAATGGTCAAACATGAATACACTAATAGCCAGATGAACAACAGATTCCTCAGATCACTGCCTGAGAGATGGGACACATACCATTGTCCTACGCTCCAGTGCAAATCTGGATAGCCTATCTCTCACCCAACTCCATGGGAAACTGCTTACATTTGAAAGAGAGATAGAGCAGAAAAGGAAACTGGCATCATCAAGAAAGCTCACTGATGACTTTGTATCAGGAAACACTGCCTTGGTTGGTCATGAGTCAGAATATGCTGCATCAGAAAGCAATTATGATGAGCATATAGATTTCTCTTCAAACAGTTCAGATCATGCATTTGTTAGTGTTGACAGTCAGTCAGGCTGTAATAGTGACAATTTGTGTTTCAGTATGGATGATTTAAAGGGTATTGCTGATGATACTTAGAAGAGATGGATATTCTAAGCCAAATGGCCTTGATTAATATCAGATCTCAAAAGTTCTATAAGAAGAAACGGTAGGAAATTTCCAGGACTCTCTGGCAAAACCAAAGTTGGTTTTGACAAGAGTAAGTTGAGGTGTCACAAATGCCACAGGCTTGGACACTTTGCAAGAGAGTGTAGATCAACTGGATCTAACTCCTCTGCACCCTTTGTGACATTTCCAAGCAATAGTCCACAAAACAGAGGGCAACATCCTGCTAGTTCTGGTCATCATTCACAACCTATATCTCCTGCATATTTTGTCCCTCAGGGTTCAATGTCATATCCATATCCCTGCTATTACATGCCTCAGCCAAATCAAGTTCAAGTTCCTATTGCACAACAACCTCAAGCCTTACCTGAGCCTCTACCATCTCAATCATCTAAATCACAACCTCATCACAGCTTCTTCACCCCTGGTGTTGTTGACTGGAGCAATTTACCAGATGATCTCTCTGGTAATGAGCAATTATTTACTGGTGATGGTCAACATGGTGGTGAACATCCTTTTGGGAATCTAGCTCTCATGGCCCTGGAGTCTACTGAGAGTTCATGCTCCAATGCATCTTCATCACAGATTACCCAGGTATCCTCTGAGGCTAAGGCCAAGCTATGTTCTGAATCTTACATAGCTGCATTTATCTCTATTAGAGAGGCAAATGTAGCTTTAATTAATCAAAATCTTGAGCTTGAGCAAACTATTTCCAAACGAAAAGCTGAATATGAGTCTGTCCTTAAGGATAAAGATGATGAGATTTATAAGCTTAAATGCCAATTAAATGATGAAAAGGCTAAGCTAGAGGTCATTCTTGAGAACCACAGAGAACTCAAAGAAAAACTTGCAGTTAGCCAAGTTGAGTGTGACCGCTGGGTATCATCCGGCAAGGGATTTGAAATGCTGCTCAACAAGCAATCTGCTTCGAATGTGAAGTTTGGAGTAGGTTACACCCACATTGCACCACCTACAGATTTTACTCCAAAATCAATAGTAAAACCTGAAGGTGAAAGTAATTTCCAAACCACATCATCATGTGCATCATCCTCAAGTGATCACCCAAAATCACAAGATGAAATCAGTGTTGATACCTCAGTAAATCAATTGCCTGATGGGTCAACTACTGATAAGCACATGAAGCTAAGTACTTTAGATGTTGTCCCTCAAAGTATCTCAAGCACTGAAGGGAAAGACACAACATCTGAAAAGCATTTCAAATCAGCTGAAATAAAAGGATTAACAACTGCTGATAGAGAACAGCTGAAGAACAAGTCTTCAGTTGTTACAGATCCTTCAGTACTTAACACAAGTACTAAAAGGAGGAAAGTACTGAAGAGCACACCTTCAGTAGTTTCCACATCAGCAGTTGATCACTTCAAGATGAAGAATAAGCCATGTGAAATATGTGGTAAATTCAATCATCTTTCTGATGAATGTTTTACAGAAAGGGTTCCAAACTCAACAGAGATAAGCTCATTAAAATCCATATGGATGAAATGAAAAATGAGTTTAAGACCAAGTTTGTACCACAGTCATCCCAATATGATAAACCCAAGCCTTCATCCAAATCCAAAAAGAAGGATAGGGTTTATCATAAAACAGCTGATAGTGCTCCTCATGATAAACATCAGACTAAGTCTGTGAATTTCAAGAGGAAATGGTGGGCCACAGGAACTCATCATACACAAGTACTGATATGTCACAAGAGCTGAAAGCTTTGGCTACAAATCAAACACAACTTGTTATGATGGTTCAGCATTTGTTGGGGAGAGTTAACCAACTAGATGCACCTGTGATCAAACCACTGAAAAGGCATTCCAAGCCCAAATCCAAGGAATCCATTTCAGCACCATCTCCTTCTTCATCAGCTGTTAATCATAAGAAACAAGTTATGGTTAAATCTGTTGATGAAAACAGACCCAAAACCACAAAAGGTTTGGTCTCAAAACCTAACTAGTTCTTTATGATAAATGCAGGGTTCTTCAGCATGCCAAAGGAGCATCTGGTATGTAGACAGTGGAGGATCTATGCATATGACTGGGAGCAGTTCTCTTCTTAATGACTACTCTCAAGGAAAGAAGGGATTTGTTTCATTTGGAAATGATGCCAAGGGTTACATCATCGGGAAAGGATATGTGTCTAATGGAGATATCAGATTTGATGATGTTAACCATGTGGAGAATCTCAAGTATAATCTACTGAGTGTCAGTCAGATGTGTGATAAAGGGCATGTTGCACTTTTCACAAGCCAGAACTGCAGGATTCTGTCTTCCCAAGTTCTGAGGCTGATTGACAAGGTATTGGATGATCATACTCTCCTGAAGGCCAACAGGATTGGAAGAGTATATGCCTTGGATTTGTCAAAGAAGATTGATTTGAATGGTCATCCTTGTCTGTTCTCCAAAGCCTCTCCTCAGGAATCTAAATGTGGCATAGAAGACTGGGTCATGTTAATCTCAAAAACATGACTCAGCTAATCCACAATAGTTTAGTGAGAGGTCTACCAATAAAGGAGTTCCACTGTGATGAAACCTGCACTGCTTGTTTAAAAGGAAAACATCACAAAGTCTCATTACCTCCTATTAAAGAACCTAAGTCCACTGCCTGCTTGCAGTTACTGCACATGGATCTATTTGGTCCTGTGAGAGTGATGAGCATGGCAAAGAAGAAATACTGTCTGGTAACTGTGGATGATTACTCCAGATTTGTATGGACTTTCTTCTTGCATTCAAAGGTTGAGGTGCTCAGACGATTATAAACTTTGTGTTGTATGTTGAGAAGCAGTATTCCCTATCAGTCAAGTGTATAAGTAGTGATAATGGAACTGAATTCAGAAACCATACACTTGATGATTTTATCTATCAAAAGAATCAAGAGGCAGTTTAGCATCCCAAGGACTCCAGAACAAAATGGAGTAGTGGAGAGAAAGAACAGGACCCTAATTGAAGCTGCAAGGTCTATGTTGGCTGACTCTGGTTTGCCATTGACCTTTTGGGCTGAAGCTGTTAACACAGCTTGCTATGTGCAGAAGTAGAGTTAGTAAATCAGAGGTTGATGAAGACTCCATATGAAGTTCTACATCATTTGGCTCCTCTAATTTCATTCTTCAAAACCTTTGGGTGTCCTTGTTTCATTCTCAACACAAAGGATCAACTCCACAAATTTGATCCTAAGGTGGATGCAGGGTATTTTGTAGGTTATTCATCCATATGCAAGGCTTACAGAGTCTTCAACTGCAGAACAAAGATAGTTGAAGAAACCTTGCATGTGAAATTCAATGAATCTCCTAAGGATAAAATTCCACAAAACCCTGTGGAGTTGTTTGATCTGGACATACTGCAATATGTTCCTTATCAACCTCCAGCTGTTGCAGATCATGTGGATAAATCATCTTCTGCAGCAAGTCTTCCACCTGGTGGTACTGAAGATGATGATGATATCAGTACTCACCTTTTCAAGTTTAGTGACCAACTGCCTGCGTCTGCTAAACTTGATGTTTCTGTAGCTTCTGTAGCTCCATCCACAACAAATGCTGATGAGATTTCTGACTCCTCTACATCATTTGACTTGCCATCTAATACTTGGTTTCAAGAATCTGGATCACCATCTTCTGCTGCTGAATCGGCTACAAACACTTGCACTGATCTTATAGTATACCACGAGCTGAAGAATCACCCCATGTCTCAAATCATTGGTGATATCAATGCTGGTGTCTCAACCAGAAGTCAATTGTCTAACTTCTGCTTCTATGCTCTCTTTATCAGTCAGCTAGAGCCAAAGAACTATCATGTTGCTTTGAGAGACAATGGATGGGTTGAAGCCATGCAGCTTGAGCTATTTCAGTTCAAAAAGCAGCAAGTGTGGGAACTGGTTCCTCTACCCCAGGTAAGTGTGCAATATGCACTAAATGGGTGTTTAGGAATAAAACTGATGAAAATGGGCTTATTGTCAAGAACAAGGCTAGACTGGTTGTACAAGGGTTTTCACAAGAAGAAGGTATTGATTATGATGAAACCTTTGCCCCTGTAGCCAGACTAGAGGCAATTAGATTGTTCTTAGCCTATGTTGCATTCCATAATCTTAAAGTTTTTCAAATGGATGTCAAAAGTGCATTTTTATATGGTAAAATAAAAGAAGAGGTTTATGTGTGTCAACCACTAGGTTTTGAGGACAATAAACATCATGATTGGGTGTATCAACTTGATAAGGCTCTTTATGGGTTGAAGCAAGCTCCTAGAGCCTGGTATGAAACACTTTCAAATTTTCTTCTTAAAAATAATTTCACTAGTGGCTCCATAGATAAAACTTTGTTTATTAAGAAAGTGGATCAGATAAGCTACTTGTTCAAATGTTATGTTGATATTATTTTTGCATCCTCTGATCCCCAGTTGTGTGATGATTTTACAAGTTTAATGAAACAAAAGTTTAAAATGAGTGCAATGGGAGAATTACAGTTCTTTCTAGGCTTGCACATCAAACAAAAGGCTGATGGAACCTTTATTCATCAATCAAAATATACAAAAGAACTTTTGAATAAGTTTGATTTACAAAATTGTAAGCCCTATTCTACTCCCATGTGCAACACCACACAACTGGATGCGGATCAGAAAGGTAAAGCTGTTGATGAAACACTTTACAGATGTATGATTGGGTCCTTGATGTACTTAACAGCTTCTAGACCAGATATCATGTTTGCAACTTGTTTTTGTGCTAGATTTCAGGCTGCTCCTAAAGAGTCTCATTTGATTGCAGTCAAGAGGATCTTTAGATATTGCAAGGTACACAATCTCTAGGTCTTTGGTATTCCACTGGACACTCATGCAAATTAGTTGCTTTTTCTGATAGTGACTATGCAGGGTGTAAGCTAACCAGAAAGTCAACTTCTGGTGGATGTCAATTCCTAGGCAACTGTTTGATTCTTGGCAGAGTAAGAAACAAACATCTATTGCTACATCCACTGCTGAAGCAAGTACATTGCTGCTGCAAGTTGTACATCTCAGGTACTCTGACTTCAAAACCAATTATTGGATTATGGCATTATAGAGACTAAGACTCCATTATTAATGGATAGTGCTTCAGCTCTGTGTATTTTCAAGAATCCAGTCCAGCACTCTAGGACCAAACATATAGAGATCAGACACCATTTTATTAGGGATTGTTTTGAAAAAGGTCTGATTGATCCAACGTTTGTGCCTAGTGCTGATGAGCTTGCAGATATTTACTAAGCCTTTGGATAGTTCAACTTTCCAAAACCTTGTGTTAAGGCTTGGTATGCTGCAGCTAGAATAAGTGATAACTACTGATGATCTCAGTAAACAAGTACTGATGATCATTAGTAACCATGTCACAAATATGTACTGATTCTGTTAAAAGAAACTGATGCAATTACAACTACTGATGTAGTTATAACTACTGATGTCAGTAAAAACAGATAAGTACTGATGTCCTATGAAACAACTGAAAACAGCTACAAAGTCTATGAGTAAGTGTTGAGGACAGTATGAAACAGCTGAAAAGCTAAGAATTGACGAAAAACTGATGAGAATTTTCTCTTCAGTTGTTTCCACAAAATGCTGTTTCACCCTAAACAGCTGATGACAAAACATGTCTTCAGTAGTTTCACAACTACTGATGACTAATACCAAGTCCTCAGTTGTTTACAACAGCTGAAGACAAAACCAAGGTTTTCAGTAGTTTCACAACTACTGATGACTAAAACCAAGTCAGTTGTTTTCAAACGTCTGATAGTTAAAACCAAGTCTTCAGTTGTTTTCATAACAACTGATGCCAACACCAACACTTTCAGTCGTTTTCTTTTCAGCCTTTTCTTAACCTATAAATACCTGCACTTATAGCCAAACGTTTCATTAGCCGTTTTTCAAACCTTTTCTCTCTCAACAATGGCGACCATGAAACTCAAACCCCGACACAACTGTGTTGCCTACCTTTCGAAATCGGCTTTTGGAACAAGTTTGACAATGCCATCGATCTTATGGTGGATTCCAATACCGCAAGCCTTTCTTCTGAATCCTACCATATACCCTGATTCCTTAACCCAGTTCTGGACCAACGTCTCTGTAATAACTGGTGAGAATGATAGCCAACTCACTCTCCAGTCGTTGGTGAACCAGAAACAGGTGCTCATCACCCCCGACATCATTCGCAAAACCCTAAATTTGCATGATGGCACCTATGTTAAAGAATACCCGAAAGGCACCACTGATGTCTTTCATCAATAACGGGTATGAAAGCGACTTAAGTGCTACAACCTTACTTAAAAAGCACTCCATGATGCTGAATGACTTATCTTTCATATGGTGAATGTCTGCCTTGCATCAAAGACATCTTCTTGGGATCAGATGTCTTCCCGATGGCAACAGGTATTGTACTCTATCTTTGAACGCCAAAATCTAAATTTTTTGAGATAGTGTTCATGGAACTAAAGGATCTGGCTCAGAAACCTATGGCAAACAGATGGCTACTTTATCCCAGGTTTCTGATGGCCATAATTTTGAATCAATTAAAATCTGATGGCCTTGTTGGTCTTGGAGTCCCTGCTCCAGCTGTTTTAGCTGAGGTATACTCCAGACATAACTCAGACCCTACTCTAAAAGGGGCTGCCCGGATGCTAAAACCCAAGCAGAGGGAACCCACAGCCACTTCCAGATCCAAAGTCCCCACCAAACCCAAATCCAAAAAGCCCAAAAAGCTACTCAGGGAGATGAGTCCCCTGAGGATGCCCCTGTACACAAACACAGGAAATACATACTGGTTCTAACCCCCCAGTTATGTCCAAGACTCAACCTGCTAAAGCCGCACAGGTATCCTCTCAACAGGATCCTGTTGCAACCACAATTGGGGATCCCACATTTCTGGAACCTATCTCAATTGAGAGGGTTACCATTGAAGAGCACCTCTCACCCCGGGTGCAATCTGCTTCGGACCAATCTCCACATGCAACCGCCCCTCAAAGCCCAACACTGATAGTTGCCAAAGTGCTGAGTCAGTTGCATTCCTCACCCCCTCCCCAGAAACCACTTACCACTGGGAATACCTCAACCATGAGGGGGAGGACCAAAATGCTTCTGATAACTCACAGCACAGGGGTTACAATGTTCAATCTCCAAGTGTAGAAACGGAGGTTAGAACATCTGGTAAGGCTGCCACTTCTATTGATTCAACAAATGATCAGGATGAAGTTGGTAACATCCATAAGACCTTACCAGAGGCAACTGCCAATGAAGGACATAGTCCTGAGGCAGGAAGTCCCCAGTACCAGGAACAAGGGGCACATGCTTCTACTGATCTACACTCAGAGCATGTACATCCTGATTCAATCAGGAGGTCAGGTGATTCAGCACAGACTGATGATGACCTAGGCTTTTTCTATGATGTATTAGCCCATAATACCATCCTAGAGACTGAGGTGAGCAGACTCAAAAAGCTGCTAGCCAAAATGTCTCAGGATCAAAGTCCATCTACCCCAAAAACCCTACAGATGGCACCTTTAATTGAAGGTTCACCAAACACTGAGCCTACACACTTAACTGAGCCACTACTTTTGGCACCACCTCTCAGGGACAAAACCCCTTTGAGCAGATGGTTGCTATCTTTCAAAACTCCTTACCTCTCATCACTCCCATCATCACTGACATAGTGCATAAAGCCATTGATGAGAGGATCTCCTCAAATTTACAAACCCTCATTGATGATGATGTTCACAAATCTCTTTCTGCCTTTCAAGCCCCTGATCTCAATGCAACCAAAAAAGGGGAGACTTCCAAGTCTAAGGCAGTGAAAGAAAAGAAAAGAAAAAGAGTTGATGATGAGAAAGAACCTGCAAAAGAGAAGGAGGTGGAGAAAGAACTGATCTCAGAACAGCTGATCACAGATAAAGAGAAGGAAGATCAGCTGATGACATATAAAAGAAAGAAAAGTGCTGAGTCAAAAGCTGATGAAGATAAATCCTTAGAAGATCTTGTCAAAGATGCTGATGAAGCTCATAGCAGATCCATGGATAAAATTATAGATCAGCTCTTTCGACAAGGTCACGACACAGCCACACTAGACACTGAGATCAGAAGGCTGGAAATAGAAGAGATTCAAGCTAGATGGGCTGGTTATAGTGTGTTGGAAAGGGAAATATTGGAGATAATGATCAGATTCATTGCCAAATACCTTGGAAGATCATTGATAGAGATAAAGGCCTGGTCCAGAGACAGCATCTTGGAGATAACCAAAAAATCTGCTTTGCTGGAGGCTATAATAAAGGGTTGATCATCGAAGCACTGGATGAAGCAGGTGCACGGAAGAGAACTGAAATGGCAAAGCTCTCCAAAGCCAAACTCACCACCAAAATGCTAAGTCAGTCTTCTCACACTCCCACTCAAACACAACCCTTATCTCTAAAATCTCCCAAATCTATCCCTAAACCAATGCCACCCACAACTCAACCCACAAAACCAATTCCTTTACCCCAAAAACCACCTCAAACCTTACCTAGTGATACACTTAGAAGGAGGAGAAGGGTGTTGAGGGTAGAAGAAGATGAAGAAGAGGATGATGATGAAGATTGTCTGCCAATCTCTGCTGTTCTCAAGCTTAAAACACCTGAGCACAGAAGTCAACAAGTGATTACACTGACTTGCAAATGCAGATGGTGAAGGTAAAGATTGAAGAAGCAGAACAGCAGAAGCAGCACGATGAGAAGTTTCTCAAGATGGTTGACAAGGATTTCCCTCAGTCCTCATCCATTCAAGAAATGAAGAAATAGGCTCTGAGGCTATACACTCTTAGACATACTTTTCAACATCAAAGAGAAAGAGTGCAGATCTGGCCAGACCCCAGGGTAAATTCTAGAATTCATAAGAAGAATATACCAAGTAGATATCATGGCCAAGTGAAGAAGACCTTGAATGCTGCAATTACGTTAGCCATGGTAGTCTCACCCTGGGAAATCATTGAAGAATTCACGAGAGCTCACAACTCCAAGACAACCCCTCAATTTATTCTTGAGAACAAAATGATCAAGAAGGGATTGTTATACAAAAGACTTGAAGATCTTCAGAAGAGTGAACTCTAGTTGTTGCTTGAAGGCTCTCACCCTGATGAATTTTCTTACAGAGAGATAACAACTGTGGAGTTGAAAAATGGAAAGACAGTGAGATACCTGTCTGAGTATTATGGCCCAGAGTTCTTCTTCGAGGGAGAAGCAGAAGAACTCACCAAGGAGGAACAAGTTGTTCTCCTTGAGGCCTATGCTAGTGAGTCTTATAGACTCATTAATGGTAATTAGGTTTCATGGTTGGGACAAGACCCTGTGTCCAGTTTCCCCAAGACAGAGTTCCCTTCCATACTTAGCCAATCAAAAGATTAGAAATCTTTTCCCGGCCTGTGCTTAACTTATTACCTCTGAAGCAGATCAAGAGGGTGTTTCTGCCAAGAATAAGTGGGATCATCAATAAGTTCAGAGGTTTTGGCTGCATTGGTTTAGGGGGAGTTTGTTGGACCAAAAGAACCAATGAGCCTGATCAGAAAAACCTCTAAGTCCCACAGACATTACAACTGCTGAAGAAGATCACAACAGCTGAAGACATCAGCTGATTACAAGGTCTGAAGACAAAGTCTGAAGCCATCAGCTGAAGACAAAGTCTGAAAGTAAAGTACTGAAGAACAAAGACTGAAGACAAAGACTGAAGACCAAAGTGATCAGTAGTTGTCACAACAGCTGAAGTAATTAACTTCAGTAGTTGTGATGGTTTCCTTTCAGTACTTGTAATTTACTTTTCAGTAGTTATAGTTTCAGTAGTTGTAGTTCAGTAGTTTTATGTTTTTGTACTTAGCATTCTCTGAGATGTAATCAGTAGTTGAGAACATTCTCAGTAGTTTGCATAGTTTCAGTAGTTTGAATAATTCTGTTAGATGTCACTATCAAGTGACATCAGCAGACGTCACATTTCCTATATAAGGAATGTTGACCTAGTTGTAACGTGTGACATTGAGCCATACGAAAGCATATGAATGAAATATTTCTTTTGCAGAATTCTCTCTTTCTATAACCGTTTACTGTTACATTGAATATCAATAGTGTTCTTGTGGACAATTAGGTGTAATTAGATAGTCATTTAGGTTCATTTAATTGATTTATTACAGAGGTTTAATGCCCAAACGGCTATGGATTTTAAGGTGCTACGGTTATGCTTTCGATTGAGTGATATCCGAGTTTAATCCTCAATTATTTAGTACATTAGTGTTCGAATCACACACACGAAACGGTTTGATTCAGTTTTGGTTCATTAATCGACGTTTTTAATGAGTGGCGAGGCTGCTGGATTGTTGACTGGCGGTGGCCGGAGCCGGTCACCGGTTTTACGGGTTTGAAAGGGGGGTTTGTTTGGGTTTTTAAATACTTTACACAATTGACCCTTGTAGTTTGTTTTGTTAACATTTTATGCCAGAAACTTCAATTTAAAGTTTTTAATTTGGCACAAAAACCCCTTAAACTTTATGTACTTTAAGTTTCAACCATTTTAAGTTTAGTAAACTCAATAAATTGTTTTAATTATTAATATCATCACTAATATTAGTGTTATTATTATCATTATTATTATTGCTGTTGTTGTTATTATTATGATTATTATTTATGTAATAATTAACATTATCAATGTTCAAATTAAAAAAAAATAAGGACAATTAAAACAGTTAAAACGATAAGCATAAGTAGCCCATAAGTTTCATATATGGCAACAATGGTCCTTACAAGAATAACGACGTTAACTTTCAACTAACGTGAAAATACAAGATGTTACAGTCTCCCCAACTTAAAAGAATTTCGTCCTAAAATTAAGAATAAACTAAATGAACAAATGCGGGTACATCTTTTTCATATGCTCCTCATGTTCCCAAGTGAACTCAGCTCCATGTTTGTTTTCCCAACGGACTTTGATGATCGGTGTGGTAGTTGTTCGGGTCTTCTTCAGGTTTGGTGCATAATCTCAACAGGCTTCTCAACGAAATGCAATGACTCATCTATTTGAATTTCCTCGAGAGGAACATGCAAATTTTCATCAGCCAGGCATTTCCTCAGGTTTGAGACATGGAAGACATGATGAACCCCACTAAGTTCAGAAGGTAGTTCCAGTTTGTAAGCCACTTTCCCAATTCTTTTTAGAATCTTGAAAGGTCATACAAAGCATGGGGCTAACTTACCCTTCTTCC
Source organism: Flaveria trinervia (assembly GCA_025506515.1). Classification (NCBI taxonomy): domain Eukaryota; kingdom Viridiplantae; phylum Streptophyta; class Magnoliopsida; order Asterales; family Asteraceae; genus Flaveria; species Flaveria trinervia. The sequence goes on from CM046442.1 coordinate 81,048,401, forward strand.
CAAAACGTACAACACCCTTCCATGGAGAGACCTTAAGAAGAACCATGTCATCGACTTGATACTCCAACGATTTGCGTCTTTTCGGCATAACTCTTTTGACGACTTCTAGCCACCTCAAGGTTATTTTGAATTTTGGAAACTTTGTCGGTCGTTTCTTGAATAAGTTCAGGACCAGTGATGAGATTTTCCCCAATGTCAGTCCAAGAGATCGGAGAACGACATTTATGACCATACAAAGCCTCGAATGGTGCCATCTTGATACTTGAGTGATAACTATTGTTATACGAAAATTCCGCGAGCGGTAAATGCGTATCCCAATCACCACCAAAGTCAAGGACGCATAGTCGTAGCAAATCCTCGAGGGTTTGGATTGTTCGTTTGGTTTAACCATCAGTTTGAGGATGGTAAGCCATACTCAAATCCAATTGAGTACCCAAGAGTTCTTGCATAGATGACCAAAAGTGCGAAGTGAAACGAGCATCTCGGTCGGATATGATGTGCAACAGCACGCCATGACGACTCACAATTTCGCTAATGTAGATGCGAGCCAGTCTTGAAACTTTGTATGTGTCTCGTATTGGTATGAAATGTGTCATCTTGGTCAAACGATCAACAATCAACCATATACTATCATGACCACGAGGAATACGAGGTAACTTGGTTATGAAATCCATGGATATATGTTCCCATTTCCACATAAGGGTTTCAGGTTGCTCAAGTAAACCACTTGGTCGTTGATGTTCGGCTTTGACTCTTGCACATGAGAGACGCTTGGAAACATATGACGTGATATCTTTCTTCATTCCAGACCACCAATATTGACCACGCAGGTCCATGTACATCTTATCGGAGCCAGGATGAATGGAGTATCGAGCTTGATGAGCTTTGTTCATGATGAAGTGTCGAAGGTTATCACAATTCACGATCCAAAGTCGATTCAAGAAGTACCACATGCCGTTTGGTTTTGTCTCTAGTTGGGACCGAACATTATATGGCAAATCTTTATCTTTCCCTTCGTCGGTTAATGCCGCTTGTTGAGCCTCGTGAATGCATAACTTGAGATCACTATCAATCCTTATGTTTTGAAGCATGATAGTAGCCTCGTTGACATCACATGTATCTCGGTATCAAATTCCCCTAATATATCAAACCATTGTCTTCGATCTCGGATTTCTTGTAGTGAGACAGTCTTGTTGTGGACCTTGTGACTCAATGTGTCGGCTACAACATTCGCCTTTCCAGGGTGATAGCGAATGTCACAGTCATAGTCGCTAATCAACTCAATCCATCGTCTTTGTCTCATGTTGAGATCCTTTTGGTTGAACACGTGTTGGAGGCTCTTATTGTGAAATCGCTGGATCGGTAGACATTCGAGCGTGTTCTTAACGGAAGGATAAACAACCAAAACCAAAAGTCAAATCAATAACACGAACTATCAAAAATTGGTTTCATTGATAAAACTTAACGATTACAAGCTCGTTACAACATAAGAACCAAGACTCTTGGCAAGGGGAGATCAAGCATGATCTCCCCTCTCATTCAGCAGCCCTAGGCTCCGGGTAGACTCCTCTCAAAACCCTTATCTCTCTACACATTGAAACTGGTATATATAGGCCTCAACCCATATTAGATGCGACCGGGCCCATTCGTGCGATTAGACCATGTGTATGGTTCAATTGTACGACTGGACCATGTGTATGGTTCAATCGTACGACTGGACCATACTTATGGTTCAGTCTTACGAATGTCCCAATCGCATCTCTCAGTCGCACGGCTGGTCTATTAGCATGGCTTAGTCGTACGACTGAGTGTCATTCGCATATGCTCCTACGAATGACCTAGTTTCATGTGTTTACAACATATCAGGTGTATTACACTAAGCCTAGACTATTCGACAAGCGACGGACACACTATATATGACTATATATGCTCCAACAAATTCCCCCTTGGATGTTGCTTGCGAATAGTAGATAACACCTCTTACAATCTTCAGTCAATCTTTGCTCTGGTTTCCAATAGAATCAAACGAACAACCATATTAGCCAACGTTGTCAATCCATCAAGTTGCTATAGTATCCCTGAAAATGAATTTAGGCACAATAGCTTTCGTTTACTTTGCAGAACACCATCATAGTAGTAAGATTCCCATATGACTGATTTTTACAAATAATGACGTGAACAGTTTTCCATTGCTTCAATCTTCACACAGGCTAACTTGATTAACATTAACATCTACAGAAATTCCCCCTCACATTCAGCATATCCCAATATATAAACGTTGTGTTCTCTTGGCGTCTTCATACGATGTATTGGGCAAAAGGTAGAAGGTTCCAATCCATAGCTGACAATATCAAACAAATCAACATGCACGTAGATTCATCATCAGAAACCTGCTCACATCATCATTTTCTGATTGCGTCTTCAATTTCTGTATACATGGATTCCCCCTAAGAATGAGAATCCTCTCTGTGCGGATAAATATAACTTGATTGGCCCATATAGTCAGATGCTCCTGACTACGCCACAAAATCAGCACCGACTGCTGATATCTTCTCTTCTCTTTTTCTTGTTCCAATTACATTCACCTATTCTGGAAGTCCGACGAATAATGGGGTATACATCGAACTTATTTAACAAAAGAACCTCAGGGTGAATATGCTTTGCTCATCCTCAAATCTGTGCAAGAAGCAGTTCCAGACTCCTTTTTTTGGTCTGGAACAAATACGGATTAGTCAATGCGGATGGCTCATTCGTGCGATTGAACATACGACTGGTCCAGTCGCACGATTGAACATACGACTAGGCTAGTCGTACGAATGGTCCATTAGCATGGTCCAATCATACGAATGGTCCATTCGCATGGCCCAGTCGTATGAACGGGTCTGCACGCAGATTTTTAGATCTACAGCCACCAAGGCTTCCCAAAACCCTAATCTGACGAATTTTACATTAACCGAAACAAAATAGGCATCATCAGATTCAAAAGGGTGATCAGAATGTGGTTTCGAGTTCAATTTTAACATAGAAACACCACACGTAACAAGATCTGAGCAAAACACGAAGAACACAAAGTGGGTTTAACATCAAGATCTGAAATTAGATCCACAAATCAAGAGCTCGGGTTGCTAGAATGATTGTTAGATCATTCCAGCAGTAACCGGCTCTGATACCAACTGTGAAGACGCTGGATCGGTAGACATCCGAGTGTATTCTTAACGGAAGGATAAACAACCAAAACCAAAAGTCAAATCAATAACACGAACTATCAAAAATTGGTTTCATTGATAAAACCTAACGATTACAAGCTCGTTACAACATAAGAATCAAGACTCTTGGCAAGGGGATATCGAGCATGATCTCCCCTCTCATCCGGCAGCCCTAGGCTCCGGCCAAACTCCTCTCAAAACCCTTATATCTCTACACATTGAAACTGGTATATATAGCCCTCGACCCATATTAGATGCGACTGGGCCCATTCGTGCGATTGGACCATGCGTATGGTTCAACCGTACGACTGGACCATGCATACGGTTCAATCGTATGACTGGAACATACTTATGGTTCAGTCCTACGAATGTCCCAATCGCATCTCTCAGTCGCACGGCTGGTCCATTAGCATGGCTCAGTCGTACGACCGAGTCTCATTCGCATATGCTCCTACGAATGACCCAGTTTCATGTGTTTATAACATATCAGTGTATTACATTAAGCCTAGACTATTCGACAAGCAACGGACACACTATATATGACTATATATGCTCCAACACTTATGATCGGTGTAAACTATGCATTGCATCCCATAAAGATAATGTCTCCAGATCTTCAAAGCGAAAACCACAACACCAAGTTCAAGATCGTGGGTTGTGTAGTTCACTTCATGAACCTTCAATTGCCTCGATGCGTATGCTATGACTTTGCCTCGTTGCATGAAAACACAACCAAGACCTTGATTAGAAGCATCAAAATACACGGTAAAGTCATCGTTCCCATCGGGAAGTGTGAGAATAGGAGCGTTACACAACTTGCGTTTTAATGTCTCGAAAGCCTCTTCTTGCTTGGGTCCCTATTCGAAGAGTCAATTCTTTTGGGTTAGCGCCGTTAGTGGTTTAGCAATCTTTGAAAAATTCGCTATGAACCTACGGTAATATCCCGCTAAGCCCAGAAAAGAACGAACCTCGATTGGTGTTGTGGGAACACACCAATTCTTCACGGCTTCAATTTTAGCAGGATCAACGTGAATTCCTTGGCTATTCACCACATGCCCTAAGAATTAAACCTCTTCTAACCAGAATTCACACTTTGAAAACTTGGCGTATAATTGACCCTTCTTCAAAGTCCAAGAACTTGTCGCAAGTGCGTCTCGTGATCGATTTTCGTCTTGGAATAAATAAGAATGTCATCAATGAACACGATCACAAACTTATCTAAATACGGTTTACATACTCGATTCATGAGATCCATGAACACAGCAGGTGCATTAGTCAGGCCAAAAGGCATAACCATGAACTCGTAATGTCCATATCGAGTACAAAAAGCGGTCTTTGGAATGTCATCATCGTGAACACGTAATTGATGGTACCCAGAACGTAGATCGATCTTTGAGAATTGAGTTGCTCCTTGAAGTTGATCGAAGAGATCATTGATTCGAGGGAGAGGGTATCGGTTTTTGATGGTTAGCTTGTTGAGTTCTCGATAGTCGATGCACATGAAAATGAACTATCCTTCTTCTTCACAAACAGTACAGGTGCATCCCACGGTGATGAACTAGGAATCCTTTATCGGTCAACTCTTGCAACTGACTAGCTAGTTCTTGCATATCAGATGGTGCAAGACGATAAGGTGATTTAGCCACAGGGTTTGCACTAGGGATTAAGTCAATCTTGAACTCAACTTCTTGCACGGGAGGTAGTCCCTTAAAACCCTCGGGAAGGTCCCGCACGATAGGAATGTCTTTCAGTTCCTTACCCTTGGCTTTCGTATTACCTACATATGCCATGAAAGCCATGTAGTTTTTACTTAAGCACTTGCGGGCCTTGATGCAAGACATAAGTTTGAGTCCTTGGAATTATTTCTCTCCAAAGACTTTCAAAGTATCACCAGTTGGTAAAGGAATTTGGATGCACTTAAAGCATAGAATTTCCGCATGATGCTTGGCTAACCAATCCATGCCAATGATAACATCAAAGCTTCCCAATTTCATAGGAATAAGGTCGATGAAGAACTCGTGTTCACTAAGGTACAATCGCGTATTACGACGTCAACGATGATAGACTTTCCATCGTCGACTTCGACCGTGAAGGATCTTTCCAGATTAACACGCGGTTTAGAAAGTTTAGGCTTGAATTCCAAGGACATGAAACTCCTATCCGCACCCGAATCAAACAATACAGACGCATAATGACTATTTACAAGATACATACCTGTTTGGTAATAACCCATTATTGGTATGATGAACACACATAGGAATTTTACAAGACAAGAACGATTAAAAGAAATTCAACGACGTACCATTCACCACGTCGTTGTGGCTTGTGCTTGGTTGGCGTTGATGTTGAAAGCCCTTCCATGAGCCGGTGGCACAGTTCCGCATTGCGAGGACATTGTGGACGAATATGACCAGGCTCGCCACAGTTATAACAGGTTCAGTTGGTGAGCATTGCAGTGCTGTTTGGCGCACGAGGGCAAGTAGCCACCAAATGCCCATACTTTCAACATAACAAGCAGACTCCGCATGGAATGTTGCTTGTGTGATGGTACTTGCACGTGTTACACATAGGATATGGACCAGCATAAGCTCTAGCCATGGGAGCTTGATTTGCAACCACCATTTGTTTTTGAGGAGCATTTGGGGCAGTCACAACGTAGTTGCGTGTCGGGGTGAATTTACGCTTCTTGTTTTGGGAAGATGACTCGGCCCTTACCTCCTTTGTTGCCTCGGGTGTCACCTTCACAGTAAAGTTGGAACCCTTTGCCGACATAGTGCCAGCTCTAATATGATTCTCGGTGAGCTACGCTGTGATAGTGATTGCCTCCTCCAAAGTTGTGGGCTTACTACCCACCACATCATCTTGAATTTGAGGTGGCACCCCCTTGATAAATTTTTCAACGTTACGGGGCATGATGTCCACCATGTGTGGTAGGAGCATACTCAACTCATGATGCCGGGTGGGATAAGCCAAATGATTCCCACCATCTTGTTTGAGGTTTAGAACTCCTTTTCTAGCTTTTGCAACTTGCACCTTGGGCAAAAATTTTGAATCATGATATCCTTAAATTCCTCCCAGGGCAACGCCAATGCAACTTCAGCCCCACGGTTTCTCTTTTCACTATTCCACCATGTTAGTGCCCGTTGTTAAAGGAAACTTGTAGCATAGCGAACCGTGAACTCGTCAGGGTACTCATTAACAATGAACGTGTTCTCCATGCTTTCAAACCACTCGAGAAGTCTGGTGGCTCCTTCTTTTCCACTAAAACTAGTGGGTTTGCACTTGTTGAAGTGTTTGAAAGTGCAAGTACGATTGTTCCCTTGTTGATTGTTGCTATTCTCTCCATGAGCACCGCTATTGTTCCCATTAGTGTTGTTGTTGCTATTAGCCATTAAGGTGCTATTAAGTTCAGCAACCATGGCCGGGATGACGGCAACCATTTGCTGGGCGATCAATGCATCAAGCTTGCGGTCAGAACTTCCACGCTTTCCATGATGGCGAGACATGCTAGATACAAAATGAATTAGTCACGGGAAAGAAGGTTCAAAGGATAGTAATTTAAACAAAGACAAGCTAAGGATTTTAAGGTACACAGAATGATTCCATTTGGTAACGCATTACCATTTGGAAACGTTGACACATCAAGGTGAATTGACCCATTTGCCTTAGAAACTTGTGTATATTGACCATAGTTTATCACTCATCCTAGAAGTCCCCAGGTAAGCATGACTAGTCCTGTAGGATTTATGCGAAATGCTTACCTTAGCCCAAAGGCCTTTTGCCAGGAAATCCAGAATACATGTGTCTATGTGTCACACAATTTTTCTTTAGGCTCATGAAATCAAAACCTTGATGAGATTTGTATAGATTAGACATAAGTCTAAATATCCAAGTCATAAGCATAAGTATATGATTCCACGTGCCGTCGAGAATAAGATTAAGATGTTTCATGTTCGGGGAGAGTCAAAGAGTCAAAGTTAAGTTTAGGGAGACAAGTAACAATGTTTAGGCAATCCTATGCTAAGGAATCAAATTGCACATAAGAAGGCATATCATTATGTAGCATGCAAACCATACAATTTAGAAGATAGAAATATAGTTCTATGAGGTTCATGTATACGTTATAGTTTAGGTCACCATTTCTAATAACCAAAATCCCTATAGTTATGGGCTTTGATACCAATTTGTCACACCCCAACCTTGATGGCGGAAACGTCGAGATGTGAGAGCTAAGATCGTTCATAGCCACATAACACTATTATTAAATTCAAATATAATAATCATAAGTTTCATTTGTAACAATACAAACATAAGTCTCAAATAAGGAATCAACAATGCATAATAAGAAAAATATCAAGCTCATTCTTTTATTTAACTAGGTCCATTCGTAGGTGTGAACAAGCTTCAAAGATGGCATTCAAACTTGAGCATTTCTTGAAACATGTTAAAAATAAAAGGTCAACATAATGTTGGTGAGATTTTTATAGTTTTCAATACATAAGTATATAAAAGATGGCAATTCATGTTGTAAGTTAGAGAACAAAGTAACTAGGGATGTAAGACAGAATGCACAATCAAACCTTGATAGATTTTTACAAGTCTCAAACGTTTTACAAGTATATACGATTAGCTAAGTGTACTTGGATTAACCAAGCAGGCTTGTGAGGCCCATTGATCTATGTCATCGCAAGGCTAACAATAGTTAATGATTGTACATATAATCGACATTACATGGTAGTTACCAAGATCAACTAACCACAACATAGAATAGAATTGCCATAAGTTTACAAGAATCAAACGTTTTACAAGTGCAACGATTATAAGGTAACATGTTTCACCCTAAAGTGTGAAAATATGAAAAAGGGGTATAGAAATACTCACATGATCAAATAAGTATATAAGAGGTGACTAATAAAATAATAAGCGATATTCTAAAGTAATCCTTCACGAGGTACCTAAACATTTATGGATATTTACAAGGTTTGAGTTAAATGATATCTTTAACGATTTAATAAGTACTAGGGTTGCAAGGAGAATTTGGGGTTTTGATAATGCTTGAGAGCAAAACACTTTATTTTAAATTTTAAAGAAGATAATGGTACTAATTAAATAGTTTGTCGTAAATAAAAATTTATAATAATCAACAAAGTTAAATTATATAAAGTGTAATATCTTTTTATATTTATTTGTAAAAATTATAGTTTTAATCAATAATGTTTAAAAATTGTGGTGATATAAATCATCATTTAAGGTCTATTTTATAAAACTTTCCTAATTATAACCTTTATTTCAAAGAAATTATCAAATTATTTAAAGAAATAATTTTTCAGAAACCTATTAAGTGACCTTAAAATAATAGAGGTTATAAAACATTTTTTATAATTTTTGGAAAATTTTCTAATTTTTTTTCTATGAGCCAAAAAGCTTTAATAAAATATGTGAGGTTGCCCGGGTTCGAACCTGGGACCTCTAGGAAAGGATGCAGTGTCTTAACTAGTGAACCAGGGCCATGGTCTTGGTATCACTTGGTTTTAAAATCTTAAAAAAACATAACAGAAAGAAACCCCCAAATTCGGTTAAACCCTAGAACATTTTGATCCAAATTGAAGTTCAATTCAACTTTGTAAATGACTAAAATCATGGGGCTTTTGTTCCCCATGTATAGACGAGTGGTTAGACGTGTTCAATTACCCGTTTTGGTTCGAGATGTTATCAAGAACAATAGAAGAACAAGCCGCGGTCGAAGGTAAACGATTGTTGTGTAATCGATGAGGATAACCCAATTAAGCTTGTGTGAAGCTTCTTCAGATAGCCATGAATCAAAGACCTTAATCAATTTCAGGTTTCGAAGGCCGGGAGGTGGTATTTGCATGGTTGCAGGTTCACGATTAAAGTGGAGATCGAAAGGGATGTTAACGTTGGTTTTAGATGCAATTGAGAGTTGAGAACAATTAGGTGTAATTAGATAGTCATTTAGGTTCATTTAATTGATTTATTACAGAGGTTTAATGCCCAAACGGCTATGGATTTTAAGGTGCTACGGTTATGCTTTCGATTGAGTGATATCCGAGTTTCATCCTCAATTATTTAGTACATTAGTGTTCGAATCACACACACGAAACGGTTTGATTCAGTTTTGGTTCATTAATCGACGTTTTTAATGAGTGGCGAGGCTGCTGGATTGTTGACTGGCGGTGGCCGGAGCCGGTCACTGGTTTTACAGGTTTGAAAGGGGGGTTTGTTTGGGTTTTTAAATACTTTACACAATTGACCCTTGTAGTTTGTTTTGTTAACATTTTATGCCAGAAACTTCAATTTAAAGTTTTTAATTTGGCACAAAACCCCTTAAACTTTATGTACTTTAAGTTTCAACCATTTTAAGTTTACTAAACTTAATAAAGTGTTTTAACTATTGATATCATCACTATTATTACTATTATTATTATTATTATTATTATTGTTGTTGTTGTTGTTGTTATTATTATGATTATTATTTATGTAATAATTAATATTATCAACGTTCAAATTAAATAAAAATAGGACAAATTAAAACAATTAAAACGATAAGCATAAGTAGCCCATAAGTTTCATATATGGCAACAATGGTCCTTACAAGAATAACAACGTTAACTTTCAATTAACGCAAAAATACAAGATGTTACAGTAGACGGTGAAATTCTTGGATGCAGCATAAGCAAGGAAGATCCTAACTGCCTCAAGTCTTGCAACAGGTGCAAAGATATCAGTATAGTCGATTCCTTCCTCTTGGTGTATCCTTGAACCACTAGTCTTGCCTTGTTCTTGATAATCAAGCCTCTATCATCTCTCTTGTTTCTGAAATCCCATTTGGTGCCTATAGGTACTTGACCAGATGGTAGAGGACATAGGTTCCAAACCTATTGTCTCTTGAATTGAAGCAGCTCATCTTGCATCGATTCAACACAGCTACTATCTTTCAAGGCATCTTCCACCTTCTTGGGTTCCATCTGTGATAAGAAGCATGAGTACAAGTGGACATTTCCATGACGAGTCTTCCCTTTTGTTCTCACACCTTCAGAGACATCCCCAATGATGTTCTCAGCTAGATGAGTGTTATGAATCCTTAAACGAGGAATCACTTCTAGTTGTAAAGATAAATCTATATTAGACATATTTTGCTTAGGAACAGGAACACTTTGTCCGGCTGTTGTTTCAAACTCATTCAATGAGGAATGATTGAATGAATGAGAAACATCATCAATTGTTGGCTGTGAAGTAGCATTAACAGTTGTTTGTTCCTTCAAAATAATACTTTCCTTAGCTTGGTGTTGTACTGGATCACCTGATGAGTTTTAAGGATCAACAGGTGATTCACTGGTTGAAGCTTCACAATTTCTTGATATAGTTATACTATCAGATCTATAAATAGTGGGAGCTTGATTTGTGATAACTCTTGGAGAACTTGGAAGAGGTCTGGGTAGCTCAAACAGGTGATCAACATCAGTATCAACATCATTTTGAGCGCTTGTTCCAAGTGAAACATTCTCACAAGAAGGTTTTGAATACTTTGGAAACAATTCTAAAGAAAAAATATGACCAAGTCCATTCCCCCTAACACAAGGAGTGTGCTCATTAACAACTATATTGGATGACTCCTCAAAGTGTTGATTCTTGATGTTGTATACTCTATAAGCTTTAGAGCTAGAAGAGTATCCAACAAAGATAGTATCATCCGACTTTTCAGCAAATTTTGCCAAATTGTTCTTTGTGTTAAGTATGGTACACCTGCTGCCAAAGGACCTTAGAAAGCCAATGAACGGTGGCCTCTTGTTCCATAACTCATAAGGGGTTTTTCCATGTGGATTAACTACAAGAACTTTGTTCTGCACATAGCATGTAGTGCTAACTCCTCTACCCAGAATTTTAGAGGTAGTTTGTAATCAGCTAACATAGTTTGAGCAACCTCAATAAGTGTCTTGTTCCTCCTCTCAACAACACCATTTTGTTGAGGAGTTCTGGGAGCACTGTATTGTCTGGCAATCCCTTTTGAGTTACAGAATGAGTCAAGAATGAAGCTCTTAAACTCAGTCCCTTGATCACTTCTAATAATCTTAACCTTGTGATCAATTTGATTTTCTATTTTAAGAATAAAAGACTTTAATGTTTCAGTAGTTTCATCTTTTGTTCTTAAAGAATACCCATGTAAATCTTGTAAAATCATCAACTATCACAAGGCAGTATGATTTCCTTCCAATGCTCATTATACTTTTGGGACCAAATAGATCCATGTGCAATAAGTGTAATGGAGTAGTGATGGAGTTAACACTTTTGGATTTGTGAGATGCCCTGTGCTGCTTCCCTTTCAGACATGCAACATAGTTATCTTTATAGAATAATTCCTTTTTAGTCAAACCATGTACCAAATTATTTTTAGCCAATTTATTCATTATGTTAAAATTTGCATGACACATACGTTTATGCCATAGTGTTGACTCATCACTATCCATGTGGTTTTGTAGACCACACATTATGCATATAATGTTAGTCTTTTGGGAGCTTGTGGGTTGCTGTTTCTTATTCTTTTTCTCTTTGTTAGCAACCTTTCCCTTCAACTTCTAATCCTTTAGTAGGACAGGAGTGCTGGTAATACACTCTTTCCTGAATCATAAGTAGCTACCACTTGGAATCCAGCTGAGATAAATACACTCTTTTGTTTTAGGGGGTCAATCATCATCTTAGACTCAGCCACTTTATTTGCAGTTCTTCTTGAAACTTTAGCTCTGCTTCTTTTGGATTTAGTGGTTAGGATTTTACTGGGAAAGGTAGGTCGATTTACCTGTTCCTTCCCTGTGGTGGCCACTATTATTGCATCATTTTTGAACTCATGTGAAGATGGGTCAGCAGATGGGACCTCTTGCTCTTTAGTACCATATCTAGGTTGTCTTATGGACTCATAAGAATATGTTGGAGCAATTTCATTAGTCCCCAGCCCTCCTTTGTTTTGATAACAAATTTTGGAGTGGGAGGATGATGCAATAATAGCTTGGAAGTTTTGCTCACAAATAACATACTTCCTGGTTTGAGCCTCAGCAATGAGAAGCTAGGCTTGAGCCCCAGTCAGTTTGGATATTAAATCCTTTATTTGAGTCTTGTAGTTTGTGTGTTCATGTTTTAATAAGGACACAGTTTTCTCCAACTCTTCAATTTTTCTTTGATAGTCAGATTCAACCCTTTAAAAATTAGATTTCCAGATATTTAAGACTTAATATCAAATTTAAATTCCATATTGTAGTCCTGATATAGTTTAATCTTAGCAATACAAGCAGGAGTACAGAGATGTTCATATACCTTGTTATCATCTGTTCTGGCCATGAGTGCTTGAGCAGGAGTCACATCCTGTATCATGAAGCTCCCGTCAACTTCTTGAGCCATTGCAGCCGTTTCAGTTGACTTTCTAGTGGGCTTTGATGTAGAGGGATGTGTGGAGGCCTGTGGGTTCCCGGATTTATCTGGGAGCCTTGCATTCCCTTGCAAAATGACCAAGTTGGTTACAGTTGTAACATTTGGCCTTGGTTTTGTCAAACCCAAACTTGCTGTTAGTTGGGTTTTGAGGGAATTGCCTTCCAGTTCTCTTAAAGAACTTCTTCGCTTTGTAGGTTAAAAGAGCCATCTGTTGGACAATGTCCACATACTCTACATCATCTGGACTGAAGCACTCTAGATAATCAAAGCAGTATTGAAAATCACTAGAGTGTCCACTTCCTGAGACAAAGGCACAGTTGACCTGAAAGGAACTATGCCGAGTCTGTTAGGACCTAGTATTTGAACGAAATACCGAATGATTAACGTGTAAACCAAATCAAATAGGTCGGAATCCTATTTGATTGGCGATCCAATCAGTGAGAACGCACGTAGAATCAATAAAGTATTGAATCAAACGTTAAGAATCGATTGGGAATCGATCTACAACGAGAGCTTTCATTCTATTTCGACTCCAGACGTACCCTAGCCATCCAGAAGCCTCCAAGTTGATACTCCAAGTTCATAGAACGCTATAGATCGATTCCCAATCGATTCTTAATGTTTGATTCAATAAATTATTGATTCTACGTGCGTTCTCACTGATTGGATCGCCAATCAAATAGGATTCCGCACTATTTGATTTGGTTTACACGTTAATCATTTGGTATTTCGTTCAAATACCAGGTCCTAACAAGTGGTATCAGAGCACTGGCTCTTGATTATGTGTGATTCAATCAAGATTGATAAAAAGGTTGTGTTTTTACACTAAAAAACGCAATCTTTTGTGTCAAAAGTTGTCTTGGACGTTCCTGCTCATCAAGTTTCAGTTTCTACGGCCTTAGGCGATTAGGGTTTGCGAAATTTCGAATTTTTTCGGCTAAAACACGTTTAACCTAGAAATTTTTGCAAAACAGCAGCTTCAGTCGCACGACTGGACTTCATTCGCATACACCAGACGCACGATTGGACTGAGTCGCATCTCCATTCGTACGACTGAACCATCCGTTCGCAGTGTTCATACGCATCAGCTTCATTTGCACGACTGAACCAATTGCTTAGTTCAGCAGCACGATTGAACCAATCGCAGAGTTCATTCACACGGATAGCCCATTCGCATCACCCAGTCGCACCAGTTTGACAGTTTGTTTAGTACACTTAAAAGTTAATCGTGATGGAAGATCACATGTCAGCGTTTACTGCCGGCAAGGACTCAAGGATCCAGAACTTATTGTTACTTGAGAGCGAGGTGGGAAATCATAATAAACCACCAAAACTCTTAACGTTAGATGAGTTTCCCCACTGGACACAACTTTTTGAGATCTACCTCAATGGAGTGGATCCAAATTTGTGGGAAGCTATCGAGACTGGGTATGGTATGCCGGTGGGAGCAGATGGGGTAAAGCTTACTTTGGGAGGGATGACTGATGCTCAGAAAGTTAAGTATAATGCAGAGAAGAGAGTTTATGCATTGATTACACAGTCTATTCCTAAAGATATTTTCCACCAGTACTCGGAGAATAAGCAGGCCAAGAAATTGTGGGATGAGCTGGAAAAGAGATACGACGGGAATGCTTCGCTGAAGGCAATTAAAGCTAAGGAACTGAAGAAGGAATTTGACAACTTCTCATCGATGGGAAACGAGAGTTTGGACAATGTTATTGATAGATTCTATCATCTGATGAGTGAATTGCATACACATGGTGTTGCTACTACCATGGAAGAAATGGTGTCAAATTTCGTAGACGGATTGCTGGAAAAGTGGGCTTCATTTGTGTCAAATCTGAGACAGAATGAGATGCTGGCAAAGTTGGATATCAATGACTTCATTCTAAAGCTGCGAGAAGAAGCACTTAGGATGAAGTACAGAGCTCAGAAGTCTTCGCACACTCAGAATCCAGCTTTGTACAATGCCACGCCTCAAGCTAAGACGTCTGGAGCACCTCTTCAGACTGCTTTTGTGTCAAGCTCATCTGGTCCTTCACAAGTCTCTCCTTCAGGATTAGAAATGTCAGGGTCTTCTAGTACCCAATATATCAGATCCGAAGCAAATGCTACCAGACTGAAGACTGAGAATCTTGGAAACGTGACAGTAGAAGTAGCTCGAGAGCACATGGATCTCTTGGCAGCAATGGTTCATTCTTATGATGGATTTGTTGCTGGGAAGATTGGAAACTGCCATCTGGCAGATGAGGACTACGAGCAGGTGGATGAAATGGAGCTAGAGAGGATGGATATTATGTGGGCCTTAGCTAGTGCTGTCCGGAGGGCGAAAAAGTTTGTGAAAAAGAACGAATAGAACTTGGTTGCTACTAAGGATACCACATTTGGCTTTGACAAGAGTAAAGTGACCTGCTTTGACTATGGAGAAAAGGGGCACTTCAAGAGAGAATGTGCGAAGCCAAAGAAGACTGGGAACGGGAACCCATTCTCGTCCTTTACTCGTCAAGACAAGAAAGCTAGCAGTTCTACTTCATCAAGCAAGGATCCAAAAGCCTTGACTGCTCATGATGATGAAGGACAGGACTGGAGCTTTTGGTTTGTCTCTCCAGGGGAATCTAATATTGCCAGTGTAGAAGATTTCGATGATGATTCCGCGAGTGAGGGAGATATTGCAGTTGAGATAGCGATGTCAAATATTGAAGAGACAACTGTAACTGAGGTCAGTTACAAGCCTGAAGAAGGGATTTCAACAGGAAAGAGAAAATCACCAGAACCAGAGACATCTGATGCTGCGTTGATGGCTAACTCTTCTAAACCTCCTCAGGTAAGTACCACTGACCAACTGTTTAAAAATCATGCTTGTTCTGATTGTGATACTTTTAGAGATAGCATAGATGAGAAATTTGTTAGGTTATTAGATCATAATGATAACTTAGTTAAGGATTTGCAACTATGCACTGAGGCTAATAGAGTTTTAAAACAAAATGAGCATAGTTACAAAGAAAAGATAGACCTTTTGACCAAACAGCTTAGGGAAACTGAAGTAGTTGCATTTAACCAAGCTAATGACATTAGGTACTATCTTAACTCCCTAGAAGACACTAAGAAACAAAAAGCAGTCTTAGAAGTAGAAGTTAACTCTTTAAAGAAAAAACTACACAGTTGGACAAGTTCATCTCATATTGTCCAACACTTAGTGAGAGAGCGTAACAACAGGGAGGGTTTGGGTTATAAAGTGGTTCCACCACCACTTGAGACCTTGATGAACACTAAGAGTAGACCAATAAATAACAACCCCATCAAGGATCATGTGGTGTCTACTCCTCTTGTTAGTGATCCAGATTCCGCATGTTCATCAATTGAATCTGGAACAAAACAAAAGGAGGCCACTTCAAAGGCAAAGGGTAAAATGCCTTGTGTTAATCTGGAAAAAGAATTTGAAAAGGTTAATATAAAGTCCGGGTCAAACAAAGTCAAATCTGAATCTAAAAGGACTGCTAATGTTAATTTTTCACAAGCTTCATGTCAAAAACCAGTTAACCTAAAGGAAAAATATGTTAAAAATGTTAAAACAATTGATTTTGTTAAACAGAAGAAAACATCAAAAGAAACAGAGTCAAAACCCAAACTAAGTGATGTTACTAGGGTGTCACACACATCTTCACAAAGAAAGTTTAATCATAAAGTTGATAACAGGTCGTGCTACAACTGTGGAGAGTGTGGACACATTGCTTCCTTTTGTCCTTACTATCAGACACCTAGGACGAATATTGAACTTCAGGATTCAAAACCTAGGTATTCTGAGAGGAGTTCTTTAACTCCACCTAGAAGAACTAGTGAACCTAACGTTCAACCCATTAGCCAGTCGACTGTTTATCACAAACAGGCATTGCACAAATCTGGCGTATGGAAAGAGAAGTCATCCTCTATTTCTGATAACAATGACAAGAAGGAACCTGAGCTACCCTCACCCTCTAAGGGTCAATGGGTGAATTCATGATGTGTGATGCCTCTTGGAAACCCAAGCCAGTAAAGGCTTGGGTTCCTAACCTAAACTAATGTTTTACATTGAATGTGCAGTGTGTTCGCTACAGTGCTGAAACCAACACGTGGATTGTAGACAGCGGAGCATCCAGACACATGACAGGAAACAGGCTCTTTTATCAAACGTCAAGCAAATAAAAGGAGGGCATGTTTCGTTTACTGGAAACAAGGGAGGCTATATCACAACTCAGGGAGAAGTTGGAAATCAGAAAGTTAAGTTTGATAAGGTGAACTACGTTCAACAACTTCAAAACAACTTACTTTCTGTTTCCCAAATCTGTGATAAAGGTTTTAAAGTCATATTCGACAACAAGAAGTGTTACATCCTAAAGAAAGACTACGTGATTTTGGAGGACCAAGTTCTGATGACAGCTTCAAGATATAAAGACCTGTATGTTTTGGATCTCTCAACAGCTTCTACAACAGATCATGAAGTTCAGTGATTTCTATCAAAAGCCACTGAGAAGGACTCCATCTCCCGGCATAGGAGAATGGGACACATCAATCAATGGAAGATGAATCACCTGATCCAGAAGGATCTTGTGAGAGGAGTTAATGTCAAGAATTTCGAACTTCCTGATTTTTGTGTAGCTTGCAAGAAAGGCAAACAGACGAAGGAGTCTTATAAGGAAAAGAAAGTTCATTCAATAGAACTTCCTTTTGAACTTCTTCACATGGATCTGTTTGGTCCAGTCAGTACAAAGAGCATTGCAGGCGACTTGTACTGTTTTGTGGTCACTGATGACTATACAAGATTCTCTTGGGTAATGTTTCTGAAGTCCAAATCAGAAACATTTGAGTCATTCAAGGAGTTAGTAACCACACCGGAATCTCTCTATAAGCTGAAGGTGAGACAAGTACGCTCAGACAATGGGACTGAATTCAAGAATCAGTGGATGGAGGCTTACTGCAAGGAAAAAGGAATTGTGTATCAATTCACTTCTGCCTACACGCCTCAGATGAATGGTGTTGCTGAGAGAAAGAATAGAAGCTTGATAGAGACAGCACGGACAATGTTGGCAGACTCGAAACTGCCTATCCAATTCTGGAATAAGGCAGTGGCTAATGCGTGTTATACACTGAATCGAGTTCTGATAGTCAAGCGCCACGGAAAGACATGTTACGAGCTACTACAACCATGTAAACCGAATCTGGAGTATCTCGAACCATTTGGCGCACCGTGTACACTTCTGAAGAAGACTCAAGAAGGTAAGTTCAGCGAGAAGTCTGATGAAGGAATCTTCTTGGGATACAACATACCGAACAAGAGAGTTTACAACGACTCAACGGGTCTAGTAGAAGTGTGGTGTAATGTTGATGTTCAGAGATATACCACACCACCTAATGGCAAAGGACCCGCCTACGTTTTCGACTATGATGGATTCTTTAAGTCCTTCAACATCCCTATCTCTTCTTCTGATGATGAGTTAGCTACGTGAATAATGGATGATATCGTGAATACACCATCTCTTGATTCAACATCATCGAGTTCACAGGGAGAATCATCTACTCAATCAGGGGGAGTAGTCGACGACAATGACTCCTCCTCTGAAGATGACCAGAACAGTTAGGAGGAACAGGTTCCAGTTCTTGAAAGTCCACAAGCATCTAACGGTGATGCACCTTCGACTTCGGAACCTCAAAATCCTTCTACCTTAGATGCAGAACCAAATGTTCATAATCTTGGCTCTGAGGTAGCTGTTCCTACTACTCCAGGATCACGTCTAAACATCTATCATCCCTTAGACAATGTCATTGGGGATGTCAGATCAGGAGTACAAACCCAAAATCAGTTATACTCAGCTGATTATGCCTCTGTTATAGAAAAGGGATACATTCATGATGGTGCTTATCGGTGTTTTGTCTCGCAGTTTGAGCCAAAATACATCAGTGATGCACTAAATGATGAGGCATGGGTGAGTGCCATGCAAGAAGAACTTCTTCAGTTCAAGAAGTTAGGAGTATGGACTCTGGTAGATAGACCTAAAGGTGCTAAGGTCATTGGCACCAAATGGGTCTTGAAATGCAAGAAGGATGACCAAGGGGTCATTATCAGGAACAAGGCTCGACTGGTTGTTCAGGGATTTCGCCAAGTCGAGGGGATTGACTACAATGAAGTGTTTGCACCCGTGGCACGGATGGAAGCCATCCGTATCTTCCTTGCCTATGCATCGTATATGAAGATTAAAGTCTACCAATTAGATGTGAAGAGTGCATTCCTTCATGGGGAAATTCGAGAGACAGTGTATGTCAATCAACCCGAGGGATTTGAAGATCCTTATCATCGGGACAGAGTTTACAAACTCGACAAGGCCTTATACGGGCTTCATCAAGCTCCAAGGGCCTGGTATGAGAAACTCTCAACTCATCTTGTGAAACACGGCTTTCGCAGGGGAGTCATTGACTGCACACTGTTCATCAAGAGAAAAGATGGAGACCTACTGCTAGTACAAATCTATGTCGATGACATAATCTTCTGTTCAAAGAATGAAGAATTATGCAAAGAGTTTGAAGCAGTTATGAAGAAAGAGTTTGAGATGAGTGCTATGGGGGAGATGAAATTCTTTCCGGGTTACAGGTGGATCAGACACCAAATGGGATCTTTCTACATCAGACCAAGTATGTGGGAGACATTCTCAGTCGGTTTGACATGGAGAATGCTTCTCTGCTGGGACTCCACTTGCTACAAATCATGATATAGCACCTGACGAAAATGGAGATCTGGTAGATGCCACAATGTACCGAGGAATGATTGGATCCCTTATGTATCTCACTGCCTCAAGACCTGATATCATGTATGCACATGTTTATGTTTTAGATATCAGGCTAAGCCTAAGGTTAACCATCTGATTGGGGTCAAAAGGATATTTTGTTATCTGAAGGGTATACCCACACTTGGTTTGTTGTATCCTCATGATGATGACTTTGAGCTCACGACATATAGTGACTCGGATTACGGGGGCTGCAAGATGAACTACAAGTCTACATCAGCAGGGTGTCAATTCTTTGGGAGGAGATTAGTTACCTGGCAGTGTAAGAAGCAGACCTCGGTTGCATTGTCAACCTGTGAAGCCGAATACGTTGCTGCTGCAAGTTGCTGTTCACAAATCATCTGGATTCAACAGCAAATGCGAGATTATGGTTTAATGTTTTCTTCTACTCCTATCTTTGTTGATAACTCTGCTGCAATTGCAGTAACTAAAAATCCAGTACAACATCCAAAGACCAAACACATCGGTATTAAATACCATTTCATAAGAGACTGTTTTGAAAAGAACTTAATCGATGTGGTAAAAATTAATACTGACTTTCAACGCGCTGACCTCTATACAAAAGCCTTTGATAAGCCACGTTTTCTATATCTGTTAGAGGTCAACGACGTTAAAAAGAAAAGTGATGTTATTCCTGATAATGATCATGTGTAGTCCGATGCATTGTAGTTATATTTTTCTTTTTCATTTTTCCTTATTAAATTAAAGTCATGTTATTTAGCTGTCTGTAAAAATCCTAAAATAATTAAATCCAGTATGATTTTAGACTTTTAGGGGGAGAGTAGGTTAGCTAGTAAGATTTAAAATAAAAAAAACAAGGGAGAAGGAGTGGATAACTGATATAAGGTAGATCCTATCTGTGATACCGATTCAAACTTTTGGAAAATGATAGTACACAGGAACAAATCAAAAGGGACTTTAAAATATTTAATTTAGAAAAGATGCAAAATTCAAAGTATAAGTCTGTGTAGTCTAAGCAATATAAAAGGGAAGATGATAGAAAAACTGGTAACTACTAAGGTAACACAAAGAAAGTAGACCTAGAGGTTGCTAGACAACAAATGATATGTCGGTAGATTCAACACAATAGATGATTAGACTTGACCGGTGATCTCAAGATCAAACTAAGTTGTTCAACTGACTGTGGGTTGCCATCTTATCACTGGTTAACACAATCAACAATATTCCAATAAGGGGTAATGAGCTTGTAAACGCCACAAATGTGTGCAGATGACCATAAATAGAGCAAAGAATGAACAAAATTGAAAGACAAATGCTATCAAGCTAATGACTGATGTTGTTGGTGCATTCTGTGCAAAAGAAAATTTAGCTGCTCTAACAAGAAGATAGGTTGTGTGCCTCTCTGCTGTGCGATGGCACTGACCTGAGGATAAGCATAACCTAGATATTCTAGAACTCATTGTTGTTTGCCGTCTCTCTGCTGTGTGATGGCACTGACCTGAGGATTGGCTTCTCTTTGAAAGCTCTAAGAATAGTCTCTTCTAGTACAATACCGTAGACCGCTCAAAAGCTCCTGAGGAATGTTGATTACCATATAAGTGTGGGATCCAAAATTGTTAGTTGAAATAATTAAACCTAAAACTATCACCAGTTTGTGTCTAAAGTCTGTGTATGGATTTAAGAGGACAAATATACTGACAATCATTGTGGCTGTAATTCTTGAAAGTTCAAATCAATGTGGGAATCTAATAGTACCAGTGTGATTTCCTAAATTTGCTAACGACTATGGATGAAAACCAAGAATTGAGCATCAAAAGGTTTGTGATAACAAGTCCCAAATGATTTGACTTGCCTGTATGATTCAAAAATTGAATTGGTCCAGGTGTGGTCAAACTAAATTGAAGCTGCCTATTCTGGAACCAAATCCAGTAGATGTCTATCTTAGGATTTATCTCTCACAAAAAGTCAAAAAGAAGTTTTATTTTTGTATTTAGTTTAAGTTTCTAGTTAGATAGTCATTTTAGTTTGTTTGTTCGTCGGACTATATCATGAAATTCAGTAAGGGATTAATTCACCAAAAAGGGTCATGTTTGAGATGACCACATGTGTTTTCAAATGATAAATGATCACGTCTGAGGTGATCAAAAGTTTTTCAAGTTAAAAGGACCATGTTTGAGATGATCAAATGCGTATAATGTTGATTCTATAGTTTGAAAAGGGTTTAAATGTAAAATTGTAAGAAATGCAGCAAATTTCATAAGTATGACCCATTCGCACGAATGGACCATTAGTATGGACTTATCATATGAATGGGAGCCATTCGTATGAATGGACCATGAGTATGGACCATTCAACCGAATAGCCCATACGAATGACCCAGTCGGATGTTTTAGAGCGAACGAATGAGTAAGTCGCATGACTGAACTCCAGTCGGACGACTGAATGGGGGCGACTGAACCAATCGCACGACTGAGGCCCATTCGCCCGAATGAAATGTGCGTATGAGCCCAGTCATACCATTGAATTTAGGGTTAGTATAAATAGAGGGAGAGTCGGTCGCACAGACTCACCACTCTCAATTTACCTAAATCGCACGACTAACGTTACTCTGCCCAATTTTGTTTGATCACTATAAACCCTCGATTCTCACATACTGACCATTTGCATTGACTCTACAGGTAATTTGCGATGCAGAAACATTACCAAATCATTCAATTTGACACTAAATCTGGACAATCGGATTCGTTAGAAAAAACGTGACTTATGTGGCAAAATAACCTAACTAAATGACGTAAACAAATGAATTAAAGGTTTTAGGTGTTAAACGAATGGATTGCAAGTCTAATGAACCAGAACACGAAGTCTAAAACTCAAAATTTGTGAAAAATTGAATTTGAATTGAACAGACAGAACGGCGTGCGAATGGATAGGTTGATGAACTTCAGTCGCACGACTGAAGGGTGCGAATAGCTTAACGACACGACTGAACCATGCGTATGAGTTCAGTCTCACGACTGGTGTAACCGCATGAGGTTACATACACTGAGTCCAGTCGCACACTCAATAGTACGTATGGGTTCATTCGTACGACTGAATCCCAGTCGCACTGCTCATTCGCACGACTTGATCTCAGTCGCACAGCCTCATTTGCATGACAGAAAAGATTTTTTTTCAAGTCCAAGTGTTTCATGACATTCTTAGTCAATGGGTACTGATGTTTACTTTCCTAGTGTAACAGATGGCAAGTTGATGGACCATGAGTACGAAGCATAATATTTGTGCTCATCTGGATCTGACATCCAGAAATGCTTCAGACTTCTCTGGCATTATCACCTTCTAAGGAGATCGAGGATTGAACACGCTATATATGCCCCATGTACACCTTATCGCTCTATTCAGCAGGCCTTCTGGGAAGGTGCGATAGTTGATCGATCCTTTGAGCCTCACTGCATCAGAAGTACTATCTTTGGAGAGGCTATAGCTATCACAGAGGAGGATCTTAGGATCGTGTTATAGTTGGGGGACGATGCTGATGTCCTACTAGACTACACCCCCTTATTGTCAGAGGATGTTTTCTTCGAGCCAAGTACTCTGGGGACATCAATGCTGGAGTGCTCAACAAGAGCAACCTTTGTCCCCAGTTCAAGTACCTTACTCATGTATTGCTAAAGTGCATTGCATCCAGGAAGGGAGGCTTTGATGAGTTGTCTGACCAGATCCGGAACGCCTATGTTGCGTTGGTGCTGAACCATCCGTTCAGCTTCTCCAGGATGATCTTCACCTACTTGGTGGAGAACATTGAGGGGAAAGGGAATGAGGGCTTCTGCATGTACCCCGATTCATGCAGATGATTATAGACCAGAAGCTCACCTCCCTGCCAAAGAAGAAGGATGATGCTGTAGTGCTTGAGGTGATGGATGATACCACCTTGGGCCGGATGAAGGTATACAGGGGGAAGCAGGTAAAACCCTATCAGGAGATTGTTTGGGCATCTGGCCCGTGAGGACTATGTGGTGCCAGCTAGGAGGAAGTGGCACCACGACGACAGTGATTCTGAGGTTGAGCAGATTGCTCTTCCCACCGATGATTCTGATAATGATGACAGTGGGGATGCTGGGGATGATATGCCTATTCCACCAAGGGGCACAACTTCAGATGTTATACCCCCAGTATCTGCCCCAACAGGCGACATAGCTGAGTCTGCAGGTTTCCACCAGGACTTCACACCTGGTGAGGAGGAAGAAGAGTCGGATGAGGAGCCCTTGACGAGGACTGTGGGAAGCAAGGTTGTTCCCACAGAGTATGGACTCCGGGTGGTGGGTGAACGCCCCAGGGATTCGGGAGAGATGACTGCAGATCCCAACTATGCTCCTGAGTCAGCTAGCCGTGTTCTAGGGGGAACATCCACCTGACTGGATCGAGGAAGAAACGGATGGCTCAAGCCCACGGCCAGAAGAAGAAGAAGAGAAGACTCACCTTTGTCACCACCACAGCTACCACTATCACCACCACACCTCCCACCACTGTACATATGCCAACACCACCACCTCCCACCACTATACATATGCCAACCACCACCACACCTCCCACCACTGTACATATGCCAACCACCACCAGATCTTTGACTTCAACATCACCTCCACTATCTCACAGACCCAACCCCATCTTCACCACAGCCACCACCACCACCACTAGCCACCAAGCAGGACCCTCATCCCATCCCGAACATATATATGGATCTCCTCTACCTCCAATTGGGGTAGAGGAACAGATTTCTACGCTGAACCAGATGGTGATGCGTCTGTTAGCTGCTGATGAAGAGAAGACTACGCAGATCCGTCAGCTTGCAGATCTCACTGCTGCGCAGTCACACCAGATCTCGGAACAGGCTTAGCTGATCGAGGAGCAGGCCCAGCAAATGGCTGCTCAGAACCACGAGATCGCCCAACTCCAAGAGCATAGAGTCACATCTGCTAAGAAGATTGAGGAGTTGGAGAATGCTAAGAAAACCATCATGCTCAAGCTTAAGGGATCTAAAGATGAGCCTTTGAAGATTAAAGAGGGAGATGGTAATGATGGTGATGATGATGATAAGGATGATGATGAAGATGATGATGATGAGACTGAGGATGATGAGGGGACTGAGGATGAGAGGACAGAGGAGAGGAATGAGGATGATGATGAAGAAGGAGGGGATGCAGCTGCATCTGCCTCTACTCAAGGTCAGGATAGGAGATCCAAGAAGAAACAAGACCAACAAGCTTCCTCCTCTGCTCCACCAAGCGATGATCCAATGATCCAAGAGAAAAGTTGATTAGATGTCTATATATTTGATTACTTTTGTATTTGAATCATGTATTTAAACTTATGTATTTGATGTTTATATTAAATATTAATGCATTTCTGTTTTGATTATTAACTACTGGTTGATGTGTTACATGTTTAAATCAAACAGATCCAAACTATCAGAGGGATGGTTCGATGTTGCTCCCCTTCAGCAGATCAATACTCAGCTAACTATGATACTTGATCTGCAAGGGATCATCGAAGGTCGGTGAGTTATACCCCTGAAGAAGGGGAAATAATTCACGATCTATCAAATGAGCAACTAGCTGAGATCTTCAAGCTAAATCCCGATGAGATTGTGAAGGATGCTCTAACATGCGACTCGACAAGTGACGAAGAGCTCAA
The DNA here is from genome assembly GCA_025506515.1 of Flaveria trinervia. Taxonomy (NCBI): domain Eukaryota; kingdom Viridiplantae; phylum Streptophyta; class Magnoliopsida; order Asterales; family Asteraceae; genus Flaveria; species Flaveria trinervia. The sequence goes on from CM046442.1 coordinate 81,073,515, forward strand.
CGACGTTGATGAAATAGAGATAGAAGATGTCACTGCAGAGCACTACCCTCAGTATTCTGACAATGAGGGAAATATGGTCCCCAATCTGGGTGAATCCCTTGTCAGTGATACGTTTGAGGTGTTAGACAAAATGGAGCAGGAGTCAGAGAAGATAGAGGGAACGGCCCAAGCCTCAAATGATGATGTTGATATCCGAAAGGCTGAGTGGGATGCCTGTTTTGAAGAAGTTAGAGCCCAACGCACCGCACCTAACCAGGACGCCTACACCAAACTCTACAGAGTCAAGAAACATCATAAGGCGTCAGACATAATTATAGCATGGGAATATTTTGAGGACCTTAACGTCTATGTCGTTAAGAGAGAGAAGGGTATAGAGTACTTTAGATTTCCATATGATCAAACTCTACCAGGTTTTGAGCTCAACCAGCTGGCCAAACTGAAGCTGTTGTATGCTGACCCGAGAAAGATGTCAGGCTGGTTTGAGGCTGCCCTAAGGAAGGAGTACCACACCAGGTGGGTTAACTTCAGACCCCAACAGCCTACAAGGTACATCAGAAGGTCTGAAGTTAATGCCATTACTGGAAAGCCAAAGATAGTGTTGAAGTGGAGTCCTCCGCACACGATGTCAAGAATCCCACTCAGGGAAATGCCACAGGACTTCACTCCACACTTTAAGTGGTGGTACTACGATTGGAGGACAGGAGAAGCGGTCATAGTCCTAAACAAAGAGGGCCAAATGGATACTATCAGGGTATTTGACCCAATGTGGCTTACCAACTTGTTAGCTAATGATGTTTACACTCTATATAAGTGGCCACTGTTCTATGATATGCAGGATATAGTACAAGCCCTCCAGTTCTAGAATGTCATAAGACTCTGTTTTGCATTTGAGATTCATGCAGGAGTCACAAAAGAGGATAAGTACAAGAAGTATGAGGAGGTAATGAAGAAAACAAGACATTAGAGAGATCTAGGTCCAAGGGGGAGTTTGTTGATACATGTATGTCCCTAGATCATGATATGAATGTAATAGATCTTGTTTGTCTGATTCTGATATAATGTTTGGAATGATTAATGAAATGATATTGATTGTTTGTTATTTATAAAGTTTAATATTTCATTAATGAGTCGATGTTAAATTGGTTAATTAGGTTTGTGGTTGTTTGAATTGTTACACATAATGTATTTAATTAATACATTCAAACAAACTAACAAATGAAGTTCTCATACGAATGGCCCATGCGAATGGACCATACGCATGAATAACTTCATACGAATGACTCAGTCGCACGACTGAACCAGGAGACTGGATCAGTCGTATGATTGTAACATAAGATTGGCTCAGTCGCACGACTAAACACTCAGTCGTGCGGATGAATCAACCGCATGGTTCAATCGCACGACTGAACCATACTAATGGTTCAGTCGCACGAATGAACACTAACCTATAACTACAACCCAATTCGTGGAAAAATGAGAGCTTTCATTCTATTTCGACTCCAGACGTACCCTAGCCGTCCAGAAGCCTCCAAGTTGATACTCCAAGTTCATAGAATGCTGTAGATCGATTCCCAATCGATTCTTAACGTTTGATTCAATACTTTATTGATTCTACGTGCGTTCTCACTGATTGGATTGCCAATCAAATAGGATTCCGCACTATTTGATTTGGTTTACACGTTAATCATTCGGTATTTCGTTCAAATACCAGGTCCTAACAGAGTCTATTGAGACCTTGGAGTCTCAGGAAAGGTGATGTATGGTCTAGATAAGCAGGATGGCTACTGGTTGTAAGTCAGGTAGTGCTGAGGTTGTGTGGGTCCTGAGCCTTCAACAACCACCAAGCGTTGCTAACAGGAAGACTCAGGGGTCTGCTTGTTTGATGGCCCCTCTTGCTCTCTATCTCTAGATGGTATCCATTAAGGATGCCATAGAGTTCGGTCATGGTGAGAGTGTTTAGATTCTCTGTCCTCTTGATAGAGACACAATAGAATGTCCACTCATTTCGAAGAGCACTCATGAACTTCCTTGTGAGGTCTCTAAGTTCAGGAGTGATTCCTACAGTCTAAAGAGAAGAAATAATATCCATGTACCTGAATACTACTGGCTGAGAGACTCTCCAGCAATATAGGTGAAGTTCTCAAACTGCTGCTTCGTGAGTCCTTCTTGGAGTCATTGGAGCTCGAGTACATTTGAGCAAGTGCATCAAACAGTTCTTTGGCAGACTTACAGTGCTCAAACCCCACCATTATGGAGTTGGGTATTTCAGTCATAAGAATAGTCATTGCATTGCTGTCAATATCCATCTTCTTTCGGTCCTCATCAGAGTAATCTTCAACAACCTTCTTTATCATGGCACCGTTTCCACCAGGTGCTGCCACCTTGGGCTTATACGGGCCATTGACAATAGATTACCGCATTCTGCTATCTTGGTATCTGATGAAGCCTTCTATGCGTCTGCTCTTAGACCTGAAGTTTTCAGTAGTAATGATGGGAGCTTTAGTCATAGTTCCCATCTCTACTTCAGACTTGGTAAGGACCATTTTGAGTGAGTTGTAAGGAGGAGTGAAAAACAGGTTGATTTGGATGGTAAGATCTCACAATCAAGTGCCTAAAATGCTCTGATACCAATTATAGGTTTAGGTTTTGTTACTAAACACTTGATTTTTCTCTCAAACTCACTTAAACAACACTCGGATGAAAGCAAAGTCTCTAAGAGTTGATAACAATATAATAAGTAGTAATGAACACACGAAGTAATTTTCAAGGTACTTGCATATATTTCTTCTCAACTCAAATATTGCAAGACTCTTAAAAGCATAGATTATGAGTTACAATAAGAAACTATATATAATACTACCTATAGCCGGATATACTTTGATACTAGCTGGGATCCTATAACTAAAGCAAATACTACAGTGCTAAAGTTAAGGTATCTTAGATAATGTCTTATCTAAGAAATGGTAGTCATGACATGTCCATGACTTACCTTTTCACACTAACTAAAGTTGGCAACTATTCTATCTAACAAAAGGTAAACAGCAGAATAAAGTAAGGTCAACTACATGGCTTTTGAGAAAGCACCATGCAGTATCTCAGAGGTCAGCACCGGATTGTCAGAGACCATACTTATGTCTACAGGTTCATAGCAGTGTCTTCTAAAGGTTAAATGGCTTTGGAAGAACAAGTACTTCCGAAGCCACTTACACTTCGGAAGAGGCTACTTCTTTTGAGGCTTAAGGACTTCTTCTTTCTTCAGACTTCGGAAGCCGTTTTCTGATTTCTTCTTCTTAGACTTGATCTTCGGAAGTAAGTTATTTGACTTCGGAAGTAAAGTTTGTCTTCGAAAGTTGATCTTTCACTCTGTCTTCAGAAGAACTCTACTTCCTTCGGAAGTTCCACACCTGGCTTCGGAAGCCTTTTGTAAGTAGCACCAAAATAAGTACAAGTGATTTGGTTTTGGTTGCACCAACCTTCTTCTTGATCCAACAAAGACTTTCTTTATTTTCCTTTTATTAATGCATGCATTCTTTCTTACTTTACGTTCCACTTATCATCATCATTAACTTCCACTTTACGTTACATAATACTTCTCGTTCATTTCATAATCATATTACCTAAGTCACAGAATAATACTTAGTTGGAACATAAGATCAACATAACACATTCATACATAACATGACATGAACAGTACATACCCCATCACACATCATCATAAACATCATGCATCATCAACACATACACATGCACAACAAGTACAAGTCATCATAGAACATAACCGACCCTCCACGGGACAACGGGGGTTCGGGGGCGGTAGCCCCTGACAGCAGTTCCTAGGGGCAGCAGCCTCTAGTGGGGTCCAAGGGGCAATGCCCCTGGCTGGGGTTGCGCTGCCAGGTTAGCATGAAAATTTTTTATTTTAAAACATCTATGTAAGGATTAAATATAAAGGCTGATGCAACCCAAACACCCAGAGTCTCTTCTGCATGCATGCACAAGTGTACTGAAGTAGAATGCTTTGGAAGTTTCACATCAGCATTAGAAAATACACTAAGTGTGAAATCTTCCGAAGCCAAGACCAATATCTTCTGAAGCCAAAGATGAAGTCTTCCGAAGCTTCAAAGACAAAGTCTTTCGAAGCCAACACTTGAAGACAGGTTTCTTCCAAAGACTTTTGAACACATGCTTTATCTGATGTATCTTTTACATAAAGCTGGACCCCTTTCCGCTGCAACTCTGATGATACACCAACTTTACATAAGTTGGTGAAAGGTCCATGCTTTTAGTAACTGTACATTGAGGTCTTGAGTCTGTAACTTTCTACTCTATGTAATTTATCCTTTTTGTAATATATTAGGATGTGAGCTATGGCATGTCATAGTCACTTGTCAAAAGGCATATATATCTAGTCAGTTGTATCTGGCTGGCCTTCAAAGTATGGCCGGCTGTAGGATGTATTATATGTATCTCAAGTACTTGTAACTTTCTGATATGTTTTTGTAACATATGTAATAGAACTTGAGAGGCAATATACAACATTCTTGAAAACCAACTACTTGTGTGTTTTGCCATCTTGTCCTGTCTCATATTTACTTGTGTTCTTAGCATCTCTACCAAAAGGTTAACCCATTCCCTATTTGATCTTTTAAGTGTTGTTAGCAACTCTCCCTATTGTGTTGCTGTATTGTAAGTGCATACCGTTCACCGGTCCTGCAAGTGATCAGTCTTTCCTATGGCATAAAAGAATGTGCCATGTAAACTTTAAGAACATGAATAAACTTATTAAGAATGATTTGGTAACTGGAATGCCAAAGAAAGAGTTTACAAGTGATGATCATTGTGTTGCATGTCTAAAAGGGAAGCAACATAAGGTATCTCATAAGCCTAAGGAAAGAAACTCCATCACTACACCCCTAAACTTGTTACATATGGATCTCTTTGGCCCCACTAGTATAATGAGTCTAGAAAGGACCTCTTATTGTTTGGTGATCACAGATGATTTTACAAGATTCACTTGGGTCTTTTTTCTTAAAACTAAGGATGAGACCCCTGAGATTCTAAAGAATTTCATCTTAAAGATTGTGAATCAATGTGATCACAAGGTCAAACCATAAGATATGATCATAGAACTGAATTCAAGAACCAAATCCTTGATACATTTTGTGATGAAAAGGGTATTACAAGACAATACAGTGCTCCCAGGACTCCTCAGCAAAATGGTGTTGTTGAGTGAAGTAACAGGACACTGATTGAAGCTGCAAAAACCATGTTGTCTGACTCTAAGCTCCCCATCACCTTCTAGGCAGAGGTAGTCAACATTGTCTGCTATGTGCAAAACATAGTTTTAGTGGTTAAGAATCATGGCAAGACTTTTTATGAACTTTGGCACGAGAGGAAACGTTTCATTGGTTTTCTCAGGTCATTTGGATGTCCTTGCACCATCTTGAATACCAAAGATCAAATTGCCAAATTTGTTGAGAAATCAGATGATGGACACTTCATTGGATACTCTTCTAAAGCTAAGGCTTATAGAGTATACAATCTCAGAACTAGAATTGTTGAGGAGTCAGCCAATGTGACTTTCAATGAACACACACCCTGTGTGGCTAGTTCTGGTCCTGACTGGCTATTGATCTTGATTTAGTTACCAACTATTTTAACAAATCTTGTGAGAATGTTTCAGGATCTACAAATATTTTATCCCCAGGAGATCCTGATCCAAGATTTGAACTTGGAAGACCTTCAAGCTACACATCTTCAACTCCATTTGTAACTACTTTTGCAAATGAGGTTTCTATCAGCATAATAATGAAAAATTCAGCTGATACATCTAAGATGCATTCAAATTCTAGCTTAGAGGCTTGACAACCAGATAAAGACACTTCAAATGCAGAAGACAATGATGGTGCTGGTGATAGTGATCAAGAATTTCTTGATGTTGATAACCACTCCATAAATGAAAACATCAATGATGTTACACACTCATTGGATCAAGTTTCTCTTACCACTCCATAGATTAAAACATCAATGATGTTACGCACTCATTGGATCAAGTTTCTCTTGATAAGTGTGCTAATGTGGTGGGAGAAGCATCAATGCCATATCTGAAATTTTCTAATTTAGATCTCTCTCAGCAACTTTCTGTGATCCCTCAACTAAGGATCCACAAGTCTCGCCCTACCACAAACATCATTGGAGATGTTGACACAGGGGTAAGAACAAGAGGACAAACCCATGAAGAAAATGTTTGTCTTCACTCTTGTTTCTTGTCCCAGATAGAGCCAAAGAAAGTTGATGAGGCTCTGAAGGATGGAAGTTAGGTTGAAGCCATGCAAGAGGAGCTGCTTTAATTCAAAAGGTAGAAAGTTTGGAATCATTTTCTTCTTCCTCATTAGAAGACTACTATAGGAACCAAATGGGTGTTTAGGAATAAGAAAGATGATAGAGGCATTGTCATAAAAAACAAAGCTGGACTAGTTGTTAAACGGTACTGTGACATCCGTCACCTCAAGGTCCGTCAATTAACGCGACTTTCCATTAACTTTTCTTTGATCGTTCATTCCTCATCTTGATTAACTCCTTATGTGGATATCATACTTGCTTTAGTATCTTTATGCTTGTGTTATCCTCGTGAACGTGTGCTATGCTTGAAACTTTCACAAAATTCATCATTATTAACACTAAATATATCATTTTTATATAAAATCATTGTTATTAATAAAACCATTTTTAAGTGTCAATTATCATTAAATACATTTTTAACACTAATATAACAACACTTTTAAAGACGTTTTCAACCAAAACTAACTTTGGGAACCGGGGGCTAAGTGCAGGGACTAAAATTGATATTTTGCAAACTTGGGATGGGTATAAAAACCCCTTTTTCCCAGTCATTCTTCATCTTCTTCACTTCTTCTTCATTTTTCTTCTTCACTCTACAACTTCTTCTTTGCACCAAAATCGCCCCGTTTCGTCTCGTTTTCGTCGTCTAGACTTCATCTACAACCTATTCTACTCCATCCTTACAGGTAGACGACCTTGGTTGTCCCTTTCTTGCTCTTTTTACTGCTATCCATTTCTAGGTTTCGGGTGTTCGGGTACAACCCAAACACAAGAGGTCGTGTGTGTGCGTGTGATGTCTTTCTGCATGTGCTTCTTGTTTGTGTGTGTTTGTAGTGTGTTTTTGGAAGTCCTCATTGTGTAAAACTCATGCTCGGAGAAGCCGAAGGCTACTCTGCACTTCTGCAGTCGCGAACCTGCCGTTCAGGCGATTGGGTCTGTCATGCGACTGAGCCATGCGACTAGGTGAGTCATGCGATCGAATGAATGTGTGCAACTGAGTCAATGCGGATGAGTGATGCGTACGATTGACTCAATGCGGATGAGTGTATGCATGCGATTGAGTCCATGACCAAATGAATGTATGCGATTGTGCGTGTATGACACGACTAAAGGCTAATCGTACGAATGAAGGTTCAATCATACGAATGTAGTTGATTCGTACGAGTGAAGGTTGATTCATGTGTATGGAGGTTAACTCGTGCGATTGGGTGTTGTGTGGTACGACTGAATGCCAGTCGCGCGAATGAAGGCTCAATCGTACGAATGAAGCTGATTCGTACGAATGAGGGTTGATTCGTGCCAATGGAGTGTTGAGTTGTGTGTCTGTTCTGTTATACAATTGAGGTTGCTGTGTGTGTGAATCCCTTCTGTTTGTCGTGTGATGTTGAGGTAACATTAACACAGTTGTCATTGCTTGACCACAAATATTAAAGTCAACGCTATCAACATACAAATACTATTCCAAATCAAATCAACCTAACATTTTACAATTATCAACAACCCATTTGGGACTACTAATATTTAACAAATACTTCTCTTATAATAATGGATCTTTACACAAATATCATCGGCAATGGCGACTACTTCTAGTACTTGGATCCACATAAGATCTAATACGTGTGTCTGCTTTTGTGTGTTACCCGCGACCGAACCAATACAACCCGAACCGACCGAACATTACTATTTGCTTTATACATATCAATAATGCTTAATAATAACTGTCAATAGGTGTTTGACTGTTCATTACATACAACTGTTGGGAACTTGATCATCCATACTTACCACTTAACAAGTGAGTTTCGTGGCCCCTTTTTATGCTTATACAACTTCTCAATCATTTACAAATATGGGGGAAAAGTATGCTCACCCATTTTCTATGCTGTACAACATACATACAATTTACATACTTGGAATCAACGTGCTACTGTTTTATGAGTACTTATCTGATACATGCTTGAGTCTGCTGTGTGGTTCTTTCTTTACAACCATATAATTCCAGTGGGGAACCGACAGATAGGTATTGGTAGTACTACTGGGTTGACACCCCCACCCTCGTTTGTTGGTATACTAGTTAGTACCAGCAGTCGCCAAGAACGGGCCTTGGGTGAATATAGTCCAACAAGATTATGTGTGTACGTCGTTAGGTTTGGTTGTAAAGCTCATGTCATGTGATTTTGCTTACTTATAACTGTATTCATGATATTCCACAACAATTACTATACAACATTAATTACTTATTTACTATTTAAACCTGCGAGCTCACCAACAATTTTGTTGATCATTTTGAGCATATCATTTCAGGTGACAATGCTATTTGAAGATCTAGGAGTGCTGCCTTAGTGGAGACCCTAGGATGCATTTTGAGACTAATCATACATTTTGAAAACATTTGTTGTAGTCTGTTTTAAACAACATTATTCATTTAACACTTGTTCCCGGGTTGTGGGAATTACTTTGAAATGTTATCATCTGGTTTATGCGAATCATTTAACATGTTTATGCTTATGGCTATGTTGTCGTGAATATTGACTAAACACGACACAAGTCCCCTTGTTGTCGGGTGTCGTCATGACACGCTTGTCATCATTTATTATATTGCATCTCCCGTGCTTACCATGTGTTATGACGATCCCGTCTCGTTACATCCCTGTGTTTCCGCTCTTAGCAGGGGTGTGACAGACTGGTATCAGAGCCATTGGTTATACAGAATTAGGCAATACACTTGACCTAGACTATAACCTAGGAACCTTCATGTAGAGTTTCATGCCAGGGTTGTGTACATTTTATATCTCATACGTGTTCCTCATGACTTGATTATTTATCTATCTGTTTCGTGATCTTTTCACCCTGTGAGGGAGCCCTTATGCTCACTTTTTATGGGATGCTTCTTTTGGATCTTCCGTTCCCTCTGCGTGCCGAGTTGTTTTATCAAATCGGGTATTAATCCCAAGAGATCTTCACAGATCATGCTATTGCGCTTGACCTTGGACATTGGGATCCACCTCGAGGGGGTTATGTCTGAGACCTCGAAAGAGGAGCAAATAGACAATGTTCGCTAGAGTAATCATGATTACATGCATGGATTTGCTATTATTATGATGGAATACTATTGGGACATTACCTATTCATGGTTTGAGAACTACACGACTTGTATGCGAAGTGTGACAACAATAAGTGTGATATTAGATTGGAATGTTGGACCTTGATGTGGTATGGATAATATACCTTGACATGGTTAAAACTTATGTGTTTACTACTTTTATGATTAGAATATGCCACCTCAAAGAGTTACCCACAACAACAGTAGCAGGAGTGAAGCCCTGAGGGGCAGAGGCAAAGGCAGAGGTAAAGCACCGAGAACAAGTGATGATCTTGCTGGTAATAACCAGGGAACATGAAACTCTGATATGGCAGCCATGATCGCTCAACAGTTGGCCGCACTAATTCCTACTATCGTGGCCCAAGTGAGCGATGCTCTTTAGAATCACCACCCCCACGGGGATAGTGGCAATGATAATAAGGACAATAGAGAAAGAGGTCGAGTCGGAATTGAAACTGAAGTGGGTAATGGGAACCCGACTGGGAATGAAAGCAATCAGGAGACCCGGAATGGTGGAACGGCTGGTAATGAGACTGGGGTTGTTAATACTAGACGGGGATGTTCATACAAGGAATTTATGGCTTGTAAACGAGTGAGTTTGATGGAAAAGGTGGAGCGATAGCCCTGACCAGATGGCTTGAGAAGATGGAGGCAGTGATCGACATCGGCGAATGCCTCGATAGCCAGAAGATTAAGTATGCCACGTGTTCACTACAGGGCAAGGCACTACACTGATGTCTTTGCTCCTGTAGCAAGACTAGAAGCTGTTTGGATATTCTTGGCATTTGCTGTATCCAAGAACTTCAAGTGTATCAACTTGATGTCAAGTGTGCTTTTCTATGTGGGATGATTGATAAAGAAGTGTATGTCAAACAACCACCTGGTTTTGCAGATCCTAATTATTGTGATTATGTTTGCAAGCTTGACAAAGCTCTTTATGGGTTGCACTAAGCACCAATGAAGTGGTATGAGACTCTATCTCAGTATCTCTGCAAGCATGGATACCAAAGGGGTACTATAGATGGAACTCTCTTCATCAAAGGACAGTGAAATGGCTTAATGCTAGTTCAAGTGTATGTAGATGACATAATCTTTGGCTCAACTAATCCAAAGCTCTGCAAAGACTTTGAGAAGCTGATGAAGGACAAATTTGAAATGAGTGCCATGGGGGAGCTCAATTTCTTTCTGGGAATGCAAGTGAAGAAAGTTGAAGATGGCATCTTCATTAGTCAGTCAAAGTATGTTCAAGACATACTCAAAAGATTCAACATGACTGATTGTAAGATTGCTAAGACATCCATAACAATAAACCACTCCCTTGGGCCCGATCTTGACGGGGAGTGTGTGGATGAACACCTTTACAGGGCTATGATTGGGTCTCTTATATATCTCAAAGCTAGCAAGCCTGATATCATGTTTGCCACATGTATTTGTGCAAGATATCAAGCCAACCCCAAGATGTCTCACCTCATCACTATCAAGAGGATTCTAAAATACCTCAAAGGTGCCTCAACACTTGGTTTTTGGTATCCTAAGGATTCTGACTTCAATCTGTATGCTTATACAGATAGTGATTATGGTGGTTGCAACATGACTGCAAAGTCTACATCTGGGGGATGTCAGTTTCTTTGTGGAAGGGTTGTCTCATGGAAATGTAAGAAACAATCTTGTGTCTCTGCATCAACTTCTAAAGCTAAATACATTGCTACTGCAAGCTATTGTGCTCAAGTGCTTTGGATTCAGAATAAGATGCTTGACTATGGATTAAATTTCAAGGAGACTCCCATTCACATAGACAACAACAATGCTATCTCTATCACAGAGAATCTTGTGCAACACTTAAGGACAAAACACATCAATATCAGGTATCATTTAATTAGAGATAACTTTGAAAATGGATTGATTAAACTAGTCAAAGTTAACACAAATGAACAATATGCTGATCTGTTTACAAAAGCCTTTGATGAACAGAGATTTAAGTATCTTATATTAACTATTTGGATGATTAACTTTGAATAAGTTTTTCTTAAAACTAATTCATATTATTTCTTAAAATCTATGTGTCCTAAGTTGCCTAGTTTATCACCTTCATAAGCTCTTGTTTTCTCTGGATGAAAACCTTTTGAAGATTTTCCTTAGAATTCTGAAAAATTTTGATTCTTTGGGAGATATGCTTTTACCTTCGGAAGAAACTTATGCCTTCAAAACAAATAACTGCCTAAGTAATTTTCCTTCGGAAGAAATGTCTGAAATATCTTCCGAAGCTTAAAAAACTCTCTTAGGTATTCATATGTTTTCAAGGACAATTTCCTTCTGAAGCAAATTAACTCACGGAAGCTTTGTTCTTTTGAACAAAACATCCAAGTCTTAATTCTCTTCTGAAGCAAAACTTTTCAAAACTCTTACGAAATTCTTCCGAAGTCATTTTGGCTTCGGAAACTTTTTCATTAATACTTTTGAAGACAATTTACCTTTGGAAGCTTTTTGACTCCCAAGAAAACTACATTTTGAGCAAAAAGCAAACTACTTTTTCAGATGTGGGAGCGACATCCGGATTTCAAAGTTTAACCTCCTTCATTAACTTTGTCTTAAATATTTTTCACATATAACCGAACAGTTCCCCCTTTCTATCATCTTCATATTTCCTCCAAACCTAAATTCTCAAATTTCTCTCTGAAACTGCCTTCGTGCATCCTTCCTTCATCTTTAAGCTTTCTCACAATGGCCAACCTTAACCGAAGAAATAACCCAGATTTCTCCATGCAGTTACACAGGCAACACAACCAAGTTGCTCTATTACACTCTGAGAAAGATCCATATTTCTCAGAGGTTTACCATTTCTTAAATCTATCAAACTACTTCGCCTCCCTAACCATTGATCCTACTATGTGTGAGGATCATCTGCTTGAATTTTGGAAGACCTGCCAAGAGGTCGTTATGGATGGGGAGAAGACACTGTCTGCCACAGTGTAGGGGAGAACAATCTTCATTACTCCGGCCATTATCAACAGTCATCTTCAGCTGGATGATGAAGAAGGTGAGGTGTTCTTCCCTAAAGAAGCTGTTAACCACTCCTTTGAGCAGATGGGTTATGAGGGAGATTTCTCTGTAAAGACCTTCAGGAAAGGGTAGGTCTCATCCCAATGGAAATACATGCTTCATATGGTTATCCACAGCTTGTCTAACAAGCATGGAGGGTGGGACCAGATTCCTGAAGATCTCTCCTTCATAGTGCATGGGATGGTTCAGAGAGTCAAGTTTAGGTACTCTCAATTTGTTTATACAAATCTGCTTGCTAACTTGGACTCCTTAGAATATTACATGTTTCCTAGATATGTTCAATACATTCTTAACTATGAACTGGGCTCATTGTTAAGGGAAACAAGTAATAATCTTAAATTGGGATAGATGAAGCCTGGCATCTTTAAAATCTTAAGGAAGCCAATTGTTGGCTTCTTAGGGGTAGAAACAGCCCTTGTCCCAAAAATGTTAGAGCTCATTGCTCAAGGTGACAACCTAGCAGCACAAGCTAGTATTGAACCCACACCTTCTATATCTCAACCACAACAACAACCACAAATCACCCTTACCTACCAAAGAAAACTCAAACGATCCCCTACTCAGACTATTGAGTCTGTGCAGGCACCCATATACTCACCCATACAAGAGGAAGTGGATACTAGAGCTCCCACTTCTCCTGAGGAGCAAACCACTCCCATTACTTTAATAATCAGTGTTGAGGTTCCTCATGCTCAGCCTGATGAGCTCACAAGCCCAAATGCATTAAGCCTTCACTCTGAGTCTCAACACTCAAATGAACAACCTTTAGGGGACAGGTACCATCCCCAGCCTTTGGACTTAAACCAACCCATTCCTAACCTTGACTTCTATACTGATGAAGACTTAGGTTTCAGTGAGTACCATGACTCTCTCTTCTTTTCCACTTCTCAAAGAGAGATGAGTGCTCCTGAGTCTCCTATGTCTAGACAACATTAGTCACCCATCACTGAGGTGGATATTCTGAATCTGTTCAGGATATCCATATGGAAGAGGCTCTCACTTTTGCAAGTGAAACATCATTCAGACCTCAACCATGGCAACTCAGCCCATTGACACCTCAACTGAGGCTGTCAGTGAGAAGAGGAAATCCAACAGCCAAGAATCTGAAGTTGGTGGGGAGAGAGAGGACTTTGGTCCAATCATCTCACCCCCAATGATTCTTCTGATGAAAATGAGGGGAATTTGAGGCTAAAGGTGCAACAACTATCATAAACATGCACCTATTTAGTATCCAAGGTTAGTCATCTTGGATCTCAGGTGACTACTTTGCAAAACAAGGTCAATAATCAACAACTTGAGATTTCTTATCTTAGGGAACAACTACCTGGGAGACCTCTAAGAAGAGCTCAACCAGGAACACAAGAACCTGTGAGTGTGATTGACCTAACTTCTAGCTCACCTATGTAAGAGAGTGATGCTACCAAAAAGGGGGAGAAAGTCATTACAGTTATAGAATCTAGGAGTTCTTCAGGGAGTATGGACATTGAGGACTCACCATCCTTACTTGCAATTGTGCATACTTAGCAACTTCCTCAAGTTCACATTGATGTGGACTCCATAGACTCCTACATTCAGAGTCTTTTTGAGGAAGGTATAACAAGGGCAATGTCATCTCCACCAACTTCAAAGCACATTATTGGGTGGATGTATGATGAAAATAGAAGAGCCCTTATCATTCAAAGAGTTCAAGGGCAGCAAGAAGTCTTCAACTTTTAGACTTTGAACTTCTATGAAAGTCTTGATCTTGTCAGTAGGCCACTTGTCAACCAAAGCCAATTCATACAAGCTGACAAGCTAGCTCAAAGAATTCAAGACAGAATCACTGCAGAGTTCAGCTTCAGAAGAAGACTAAGGCAATCAAGCAATATAATTGGTCAACTGGATGTTGAGGCAGACCCTAAGATTAGCTTCATAGAGGAAACCTTGACTGAAGGCCCAATGGTAGAACCTGAGAGTCCTGTTTCACCATCAACTACTGTAGAGGTTCATTCCTTGATGAGACACTTGCTGGTGAAGGTGCATCTCAACCTCTCTCTTGCGAGAGCTTGGAAGCTACACCAAGCAATGAAGGCCAAGCTCTCTCCACCCTGAGTCACAAAGGTCTGTGAGTGACAAAGGGAAAAGAAAATGACTTCTGAGGAGATTGAGGAGGAGAGAGAGAGAGAGGAAAAGGAAGCTAAGGGGAGAAAGTTCTTTTACTAGGTCTGCAAGACTCATGGAAACTACTATCAGGGCTGCCTCCAGGCTAAACACTTAGAATGATAAGTTGAGGGCAGTCAGGATCAACTACTTGCAGACCAAGAACTATGACATTAATAATATCATCTCCCTCCCCTTAGATAAATTAAATGAACTTGCTGACATGGAATAATCAAAGGAAAGAAAGGAGGCATAGGATACAAAGCTGCTTCTTCAAATTAAAGAAGAAAGAAGAAAGAAAAGACTATACAAGCATGTGCCTACTCTCTCCCCAGTTCAAGAAAGTCCTGTACAAGAGGATGTGGTTCCATAAGAACCTTAGGTAGACAAAGAAAAAGATAGGATCAACATGATCAACTACCTGAGTGCCACATGCCTCTATCAAGCTGCTGCACTTCTTCCCTTACCCTTTGACTACATTGAGTTTGAGTACCTCAAACAAATTAACCTTGAGATAGTCAAAGAAAGAAATATCACCAAAAGGAAGTTAAGGGAAGAGGCAACAAAGTCAAGAGCCATTAGCCAGAAAAGTATGAAGAAGTCTGCTCATAGGCAGAGGATGATGAGCTTCTTGAAGCTGTATGAATTCTTCGGAAGGAGACTTGGTCCTATGTCTCTGTCAACCATGGATGAGCACATCAGAGTGATCAAGTAGAAGATTCAAAGAGGTGAACTTGTTGACTTACACTCCCCACCAAGTCAGGTCCCTCAGGAAGTAGAGATTAAGGTTGAACCATTTAAGACAACACAACCTGAATCTCTTGCTAAGCCTTAGCAAGCTTCCACTTCTGATCCATAGTAGGGCTCTGTCCCCTCTCAATCTAACCCTGTGAGAAAGAAAAACCCAACTAAGAAAGACAAAGAAGATCAATCAGGTGTTGTAGGCTAGTCTTTTCAGTTAAAAGGTTCAAAGAGGAGAAAAAAGATGGCTTCCAAACCAAAGCCCAAGAAGAAGAAGAAAGAAGCATCCATCTCCAAACCTCAGGATGAGTTAGAACATCCTGAGGATGTGTAAATAGAGGATGCTCTAACAACTCCAATTCAAGTAGCTCCTCTAGCATCAGGAAGACCCATCTTGTCCTGGACATACACTACAAATCCGGAAAGATGGCATGTCATCAGAGATCAAGGTATTGAAAATGTCTACACATGGCAGGATATGTTTAATCTGCCTCTGCATGATCTATTTGACATGAGAAGACACTTTGAAAGTCTTAGTGATCCTGATCATCTCATGAAGAAAGGGATGGTCATTATGCTAATGAGGAATGTTGATATCTGAAGTCTTCAAGTGTTTTGATAGCATCAGCCTAGGGGGAGTTTGTAAGGATTAAATGTAAAGGCTGATGCAACCCAAACACCCAGAGTCTCTCCTACAAGCATGCACAAGTGTACTGAAGTAGAATGCTTCAGAAGTTTCACACCAGCATACGAAAATACACTAAGTGTGAAATCTTCCGAAGCCAAGACCAATATCTTCCGATGCCAAAGATGAAGTCTTCTGAAGCTTCAAATACAAAGTCTTCCGAAGCCAACACTTGAAAACAGACTTCTTCCAAAGACTTTTGAACACATGCTTTATTTGATTTACCTTTTACATAAAGCTGGACCCTTTTCCGCTGCAACTCTGATGAGACACCAACTTTACATAAGTTGGTGAAAGGTCCATGCTTTTGGTAACTGTATATTGAGGTCTTGAGTCCGTAACTTTCTACTTTATGTACTTTATCCTTTTTGTAATATATTAGGATGTGAACTATGGCGTATCATAGTCACTAGTCAAAAGGCAATCTGCCTTTTGACTCTACATTTGATTTTGTTTATTGTTTAGTCAATTGTATCCAACTGGCCTTTAAAGTCTAGCTGGCTGTAGGATGTAGTATATGTATCTCAAGTACTTGTAACTTTCTGATATGCTTTTGTAACATTTGTAATAGAACTTGAGAGGCAATATACAACATTCTTGAAAACCAACTACTTATGTGTTTTGCCATCTTGTTCTATCTCATATTTACTTGTGTTCTTAGCATCTCTACCAAAAGGTTAACCAGTTTCCTATTTGATCTGTTAAGTGTTCTTAGCAACTCTCCTCATTGTGTTATAGTGTTGTAAGTGCGTACCCTTCACCGATCCTGCAATTCACGTAGCACATTTTATTATAGAAAAATTGATCTTCCTCTTTAAACCTCTTAAAATCCTGGTAATTTAAATCGTATATTTAGTATGTATTTCCAACCCTAAACTAGTTCAAAACCTTTAAATAGGGGATCTAGAACTCACCTGGACTCGATGAATAGCTTCTTAATCAAGCTTTCAAAACAAGGGTCTCACTACATAGCCTGCAGATAAGTTAACACACAAAGGAGTTATTTTCTGCCTAATTTCGCTGCCAGATCAGCAGTTTCGCTGCTAGCTTCACCAGCAGTTTCGTTACTAGCTTTGCCAGAAGTTTCACTACTAGTTTCGCCAGTAGTTTCGCTGCTAGTTTCACTGGCATCTTCGCTGCCAGTTTCACTGCTAGTTTCGCCCAACTTTCATTGGATAACCATGTTTGCAAAACTACTTATGAAACTATAGTTTCGCAGGAAGTCTTCATAGTTTTGCTGGACGACTACACAACTTCAATATTTTACATCCAAAACTGTGGTTTATTATCCAACTAGCTATATCTAAGCTTCTTACATGTTTTCTTACACAAAAACATGAGTTTTGGGCGAATCTTTGCCAAGCCCTAGAATCCGGGTTTACATCAAAAGAAATAGTTAAATGATGTTTCTTACTTGGATTCTTGGTGTTCTTGTTGTTTGGATGCCCACAAACACCGATTCAATCCCGTGATCAACCGAGCCTTGAATTTTCAATTCTCTCTACTTTCTCTCTCTACACTATCTCTCAAGAATGTTGAGTTGCAAATGAGAGTTGCTCAAGCTGATCCGTTTATATATACCGGGCGTTCTCGGGACCTTTAAGTCACCAGACACATAACCCAAAAAGTTAACTCGGTCTATAACCCAAATCCATCTTATCTACATTAAATAATCTCGTCTAAGCCCATTATTATTATTTGGCTCGCTTAGATGTAAGGCCTCGTTCCGGAGACCTCACAGTTGGTCAATCACAACAGCAAAAACATTAAACATTATAATTATACAAACTTAAGCAGTGGAAATAATTTATCAAAAAACCATTCATTTCATTTAAAACATGTTGTTAAGCAATACATCATCATTTAACTTTTTACAAAAGAATCGTTTTACTGCATTACAGAACAACAGCAACCTAGAATACGAATTGATGTTAGTCTTTTCACTTCTTCTTCAAAACCTGAAATTCTGCTCTCTTCCCTTTCTCTCTCTCTAAAACCGAAGTGAAAAAGTGATGTGAAGGGAGGGTGGGCGGCCATGCCCACCTTTACACCAACTTTTCAAAGAAAGTGTCATTTTGGACACTTTTAGTCC
This sequence comes from Flaveria trinervia, assembly GCA_025506515.1. Lineage (NCBI taxonomy): Eukaryota > Viridiplantae > Streptophyta > Magnoliopsida > Asterales > Asteraceae > Flaveria > Flaveria trinervia. Next base: position 81,091,674 of record CM046442.1, read on the forward strand.
CTCCACTTGGGCTTTATTGATTTTCTTTCTTTTATTCTTCATGTCTTGTCTTTTTTAAAATAACTGGTTGTTACAACCCACCCCCCTTATATAGGTTTCGTCCTAGAAACCTGTTATTCCTTGAACAGATGAGGATAATGCTGCCTCATCTCCTCCTCAGTCTCCGATGTAGATTCAGATCTCTTCCTGTGCTTCCACTATACACGCATAAGGGGAACCACTTTATTTTTCAGCCTCTTCTCTTTACGATCGACGATTGCCACTGGTTGCTCTACATAATTGAGCCTTTCATCTATTTCTATATCCTCCAGTGGAACAATCATTTCTTCATCTACCAAGCACTTTCTTAGATAAGATACATGGAATGTCGAGTGAATTCCACTTAACTCATCTGGCAACTCCAATCTATAGGCCACCTTTCCTACACGAGCGATGATTCGGAAAAGGGCCTATATATCTTGGGCTCAACTTACCCCGCTTCCTGAACCGGATAATACCCTTCCAAGATGAGACCTTCAACATAACCCGCTCACCCACCTGGAACTCGATCGGCCTGCGTTGTCTATCGGCATACGACTTCTTCCTATCTTTAGCTGCCTTCATGAAGGCTTTAATCTTCTCAAGCTTCTCAGTTGTAGCCTCGATTACCTCGACGCTCCCTAATTCCTTTTGACCAATATCACCCCAACAAACGGCTGTTCTGCATCTCCTACCATATAGCATCTCGTATGGTGGCATACCAATGTTGGCATGATAGCTGTTGTTGTACGAGAATTCAGCTAACGGTAAGTGGTCATCCAACTTCCTCCAAAATCAATCACACATACCTGAAGCATGTCCTCCAGTGTCTGAATGTCCTTTCTGTTAGGACCTGGTATTCGACGAAAATACCTAGAGATCACGTGTATACCGGATCAAATAGTGCGGAATCCTATTTGATTGGCGATCCAATCAGTGAGAACACACGAAGAATCAATCAAGGATTGAAACTAACGTTAGAAATCGAAAAGGAATCGATCTAATGTGTTCTATGAACTTGGAGAACGATTTGGAAGGTTCTGGACGGCTAGGGTACGTATGGAATTGAACTTGAACGAATCTCCCTGTTTTTCATGAATTGAGTTGTATTTATAGGTTGGCACTATTCAATCGTGCGACTGAACCATTAGTTTGGTTCAGTCGTGCGATTGAACCATGCGGTTGGTTCATTCGTGCGACTGAGTGTTCAGTCGTGCGATTGAGCCAATCTTATGCTACAGTCGTACGATTGATCCAGTCTCCTGGTTCAGTCGTGCGACTGAGTCAATCGTATGAGGTTCTTCATGCTTATGGTTCATTCGCATGAGCCATTCGCATGGGAACTTCATTAAGTTAAGTTTGAATGTTTTATTTAATTAATATAATATTATATGCAATCATTCAAGTAATCATACACTAAATTAATTCATTTACGACTCATTAACAAACTATTAAACATTATAACCAACAGACTATCAACATCAGTTCATTAATCATACCAAACAAGATCTATTACATCACATACATCACATATCACGATCTAGGGACATACATGTATCAACAAACTCCCCCTTGGACCTAGATCTCTCTAATGTCTTGTTTTCTTCATTACCTTCTCATATTTCTTGTACTTGTCCTCTTGTGTGACTCCCGCGTGAATATCAAATGCGAAGCAAAGTCGTATAACATTTTGGAACTGGAGGGCTTGTACAATGTCTTGTGTGTCATAGAATAGTGGCCACTTGTATAATGTATAGACATCATTAACAGACAAGTTGGTTAGCCACATTGGGTCGAATACCCTGACAGTATCCATTTGATCCCCTTTGTTTAGAACTATGACAGCTTCAGTAGTTCTCCAATCATAGTACCACCATTTGAAGTGTGGAGTGAAGTCCTGTGGCATTTCCCTGAGAGGGATTCTCGACATAGTGCGAGGAGGACTCCACTTCAACACAATCTTAGGTTTTCCAGTAATGGCATCCATCTCAGACCTTCTAATATACCTTGTAGGTTGTTGAGGTCTAAAGTTAATCCATCTGGTGTGGTACTCTTTCTTGAGGGCAGCCTCAAACCAGCCTGACATTTTTCTAGTGTCAGCATACAACAGCTTCAACTTGGCCAGCTGGTTGAGCTCAAATCCAGGTAGTGTCTTTAGATCATGTGGAAATCTAAAGTACTCTATGCCCTTTTCCCTCTTAACGGCATACACGTTAAGATCATCAAAATATGCCCATGCTATAATCCTGCCTGACACCGTAAGATGTTTCTTGACGCTGTAGAACTTGGTGTAGGCATCCCTCTTCGGTGCATCACGTTGGGCTCTGACTTCTTTAAAACATTCAGCCCATTCAGCCTTTCGAATGTATACATCTTCGTTTGAGGCTTGGGCTGTTCCTTCGATCTTTCCTGCTTCCTGCTCCATCTTGTCCAGTACCTCAAACATATCACTGACTAGGGACTCACCCAGATTGGGGACCACATTACCCGCGTTGTCAGCGTATTGAGGGTACTCTTCAGCAGTAATATCTTCAACCTCAACTTCATCAACGTCGTGTAGTTCGTCGTCACTGGTTGAATCAACTGTTGGAGCATACTTGACAATATCATCAGGATTGAGTCTGAACATTTCTGCCAGTTGCTCGTTAGATAGGTCGTGAATTATTTCACCTTCTTCAGGTGTATAACTCACTGACCTTCTGACAATCCCTTGCAGATCAAGAATCATTGTGAGTTGAGATTTGACCTGTTGAAGGGGAGCAATATCAAACTCATCTCTGTGGTACTTTGGATCTGTTTGATTTACACATTTCACATTCAAATCATTAGTAATATATCAAACAAAATGCATTAAGTTAATATAAACATTCAGTACATCGTTTTCAATACAGAATACAAAAGTAATTAAATACATAAACATCCACTATTTACTTTTATCCTGTATGCTAGTCTCTTCGTGTGAAGGTGCAGAAGTAGAAGCTGACTGATCCTGTCGGTTCTTCGTTCTCTGCTCTTGACCGGGAGCTGAAACAGACTCAGCTGCTTCTCCTTCTTCAGTCTCTTCATCAGCACACCACTCTTCTGTTTTCTCTTCATCAGAATCACTGTCATCATCATCATCATCCTCACTCTCTCTTTCTCCATCCTTTATCTTTAGAGGTTCCTCCTTTGATCCTTTTAACTTTAACAAAATGGACCTCTTTGCCTTTTCCAACTCTTCTATCTGCTTACCTGATGTGATGCTTTGTGCTCGGAGTTGGTCCAACTCAGTGTTCTGAGCAGCCAATTTCTGGGCCTGCTCCTTAATAGCTCGATCCTGCTCTGCGATTTTTTGCGATTGTGCAGCAGTCAGGTCGGTGAGCTGGCGGATCTGAGAGGTCTTTTCCTCATCAGCCGCTAGTAGTCGTAACACCATTTTGTTTAAGGCTGCCAGCTGTTCCTCTACCCGATTGGAGGTAGGGGAGATCTAGAGGTGTGTGCGGGGTAGGCTGAGGGATCGGTCTAATGGCTCATGATACCACTTGTTAGGACCTGGTATTTGACGAAAATACCTAGAGATCACGTGTATACCGGATCAAATAGTGCGAATCCTATTTGATTGGCGATCCAATCAGTGAGAACACACGAGAATCAATCAAGGATTGAAACTAACGTTAGAAATCGATAAGGAATCGATCTAATGTGTTCTATGAACTTGGAGAACGATTTGGAAGGGTTCTGGACGGCTAGGTTCGTATGGAATTGAACTTGAATGAATCTCCCTGTTTTTCACGAATTGAGTTGTATTTATAGGTTGGCACTATTCAATCGTGCGACTGAACCATTAGTTTGGTTCAGTCGTGCGATTAAACCATGCGGTTGGTTCATTCGTGCGACTGAGTTTTCAGTCGTGCGATTGAGCCAATCTTATGCTACAGTCGTACGATTGATCCAGTCTCCTGGTTCAGTCATGTGACTGAGTCAATCGTATGAGGTTCTTCATGCTTATGGTTCATTCGCATGAGCCATTCGCATGGGAACTTCATTAAGTTAAGTTTGAATGTTTTATCTAATTAATATAATATTATATGTAATCATTCAAGTAATCATACACTAAATTAATTCATTTACGACTCATTAACGAACTATCAAACATTATAACCAACAGACTATCAACATCAGTTCATTAATCATACCAAACAAGATCTATTACATCACATACATCACATATCACGATCTAGGGACATACATGTATCAACACTTTCTGACTGACCATCAGTTTGGGGATGATAAGCCGTGCTAATATGTAACCTCGTCCCCATGGCATCATGGAATTTCTTCTAGAATTTAGAGGTAAACCGGGTGTCACGATCTGACACAATGGACACCGGCATGCCATGACGAGTTGCAATCTCCTTGATGAATAGGTCAGCCAACCTCTCGGATGAATATGTCTCGCGGATCGGTAGGAAGTGAGCACTTTTCGTCAAACGATAGACAATCACCCATATGGCATCGTACCCTTTCGGAGTACGTGGAAACTTCGTTATGAAATCCATGGTGATGTGCTCCCACTTCCATTCCGGTATATCTAAAGGTTGGATCTTCCCATACGGATTCTAATGTTCGACCTTCAGTTGCAAACAAGTAAGGCACTTACTCACATACTCCACCACGTCATGCTTCATACCCGACCACCAATAATCTTTCTTCATATCTTGATACATCTTTGTGGCACCAGGATGAATGGAGTATCGAGTCTTGTGAGCTTCATTCAAAACCCTCACACATAGATCCCCAAAACGAGGAACCCACACCCGTCCAAATCGAGTTTTAACACCAAGTATGTTTCACCCAATTCCCCAACCAGACCTCTCATTCTTTCAGAGTTTAGATGATCTTCTTTTAATGCCTCATCTTGAAACTCCTTGACTTGCTTCATTACATCAGAGGTCATGGTCAGTTGATATGCTTTCACCCGAATTGGCTTGGGCCTCTCCTTTTGGCTAAGAGCATCAGCCACCATGTTGGCTTTGCCCGGATGGTAATGGATCTCACAATCATAATATTTTATGAGCTCCAACCATCTTCTCTGCCTCATGTTCAGATCTTTTTGCTCGAAGAAGTACTTCAAGGTCTTGTGGTTAGTGAAAATGGTGCACTTCGTCCCGTACAGATAGTGCCTCCAAATCTTTAGTGCAAAGACCACCGCGGCTAATTCCAGATCATGAGTAGGATAGTTAACCTCATGCACTTTCAGTTGTCGGGATGCGTAAGCTATCACCTTACCTCGCTGCATCAACACACAACCCAACCCCGAGTAAGAAGCATCAAAATATACCACCAAATCCTCGCTTCCTTCAGGTAATGACAAGACAGGGGCTTGGGTCAGTCTGGTCTTCAACTCCTCAAAAGCCCTTTCTTACTCTTCACCCCACATGAACTTTACATCCTTACGGGTTAGCTTAGTCAACAGGGAGGCTATCTTGGAAAAGTCCTGAATGAACCTTCGATAATATCCCACTAACCCCAAGAAACTACGAATCTCGGATGGCGTCGTTGGAGATTTCCATTGCATTACAGCCTCCACCTTAGCAGGGTCTACCATGATCCCCTCGGGATTTACCACGTGACCTAATAATTGAACTTCGCGTAACCAGAACGCGCACTTGGAGAATTTGGCATACAACTTCTCCCTTCTTAAGATCTCCAACACCTTCCGAATATGTCCAGCATGCTCTTCTTTTCTCTTCGAGTAGATCAGGATATCATCAATGAACATAATCACTAATCTATCCAACATCGGCCGACACACTCTATTCATCAAGTCCATAAAAACAGTTGGCGCATTGGTCAGACCAAATGACATAACAAGGAATTCATAGTGACCGTAGCGCGTGCGAAAAGCTGTTTTAGGGATATCTGCTCCTTCACCTTCAGCTGATGGTAACCAGATCGAAGATCTATCCTTGAAAACCAACTGGCACCCTGAAGCTGATCAAACAAATCATCAATCATCGGTAAGGCGTATCGGTTCTTCACTGTCAGCTTGTTCAGCTCATGGTAGTCGATGCACATCCTCATGCTACCATCTTTCTTCTTCACAAACAGGACCAGAGCACCCCAGGGAGAGATACTCGGTCTAATGAACCCCTTATCGAGCAGCTCTTACAACTGCTCTATCAGCTCTTTCATTTATGTCAAAGCTAACCGATATGGTGCTTTGGCAACTGGTTGAGCACCGGTATCAAATAATTTGGAACTCAATCTCGCGATCAGGTGGCACGCCGGGTAAGTCTTCCGGGAGTACGTCCGGAAAGTCGCACACCACTGGTACTTCGGATAATTGTAGTACCGACGCATCCACATCTTTTACGTAAGACAAGTAGGCACTACATCCACGTCTTATGCACTTCCCCGCCATCGCCATCGAAATCATCTTCGGGATCGTAGTAACGCGATCTCCATGAATCGTAACCAAACTCTTATCGGGCGCAACTAATCGAATCATCTTCTTGTGACACACGATGTTTGCTTCATAGGTTGCTAACCAGTCCATCCCTAGTACTACATCAAATCCACCTAGGGGTATCACGTGTAACCTAGCAGCAAACCTATGACCTTCTATTTCTATGGCACAGTCCTCTATCACATCAGTAATTCTAGTGGACTTACCAATAGCAGTTTCTACATTGAATGGTGCACTGACCTTTCTACTACTAACAGGCAACTTAGCACAGAAAGTAGTGGAAATAAAACTCCTGCTAGCACCGAAATCAAACAATACAGAGGCACAAGTTTTGTTTACTAGAAACATACCCGACGCAACATCAGGATCAGCTCTGGCTTCCTCCCGGGTCATAGTGTAAGCTCTAGCACTTGCCCTCTGCCCTCCTTCCTCCAGCTTCTTCTTCTTTGCTCCAGAGCTCTCCGCCCTCGGCTTCTTACAGTCTCTAGCGATGTGGCCAGGCTGGCCACACCTAAAGCATACGTTCGTCCCCATCCTGCACTCACCAGTATGCTCCCTTCCACATTTGTCACACCTCCTCAGCCCTGATCTTGACGACACTCCACGGTCGTTCACCTTCACCTTCTTGTTGTTTGAAGTAAAACCACCATGTCCAAATCTCTTCCCGTTCCTGTTCCTTCCATCCCCACTTGTCTTCTTCACCTCAGCCACCACCACCTCGCACTCATCATATAATCTACCAGCCAAATCAACCGCCGATCTAAAAGTGCTCGGTTGGGCGGCGATCATATGCCTACAGATATCTGCCGATAGCCCTTGGATGTATCTTTTAATCTTTTGTGACAGTTGTGTCACTTGATTGGGCACCAGCCGCGCCATTCATCAAATTTAGTGGTGTACTGCTGGTGTGTCATCGTTCCCGCCTCCAGCTGCAGGAAATCTCTTTCTACCTTGTCCATCTCTCTATGAGGACAGAATTTCTCATCACTAACTTCTTCAGTTCAGGCCATCTCATTCTCCCAATGGCCCTGCTACCCTCGGCTTGGACAATGTTGTCCCACCAGCACAAAGCCGAGTCCATAAAAGAGTGGGTAGCGAATTTCACCTTCTGATCTTCACGACACTCACTGATATTGAGGACAGCCTCCATTTCCCTCATCCACCGGTGAGCAGCTGCAACAGTGATGTTTCCATCAAAAGTAGGAGGCTTGCATCTCATAAACGCCCCATAGTTACAGCCTCGAGTTGCCTCCGGCGCAAGCTCCTCTTCTTCCTCCTCATCATCATCAGAGAGAACTGTTTCTGGCTCTGGTTTTTCCCGTCCTCCCGAGGACCTGTTTCTTTCCTTTCTTTCCCCTTCCCTTACTGCTTTGATCACTTCGGTTACCACAGATGGTAGAATCGTCTGCATGACCTGATGAACCTCTTCGACCACAGCCTCCTTTATTGAGGCTCTTAGATTGGCGCTCTCGTCGCCACCCTACGGATGAGGGGTCTCTGGTTCTTCATGAACCACTTTCTCGACTCTGGGTCTCCCTCTGTTGGGTCGTGGAGCAGCACCGTGACCTCCACCACGAGAGGCTTTCGAAGATCTACCGCCAGCCATCCTCTAAACGCACACTACAAGATTCAAATACTAACGCGGTCATTCAAGGTACCACTCAGTTTATGTCAAGTATAGTAAGTCCCTAATTACAGTGGTCAGTTGTGATTAGCCACTTACTTTACTCTTCATACCCCAAGCATTTCCTATCCTGCCCTAATTAGTATCTAAATCTACTAAGAGCACATAAGTCACATAACATGCTCACATAATACCGATTAACATTAAGAAAAGACATACCTGATGGCACGTAGCTACTCGGGCTGACATCCCACCATTTGTCCCATTTTTAGTTTAAGTTTAGGTTTTAAAAGTTTATTTAACCCAATTCTCTTAAACTTTGGCCCTGATACCAACTTGTAAGGCCCCGTTCCCGGAGACCTCACAATTGGTCAATCACAACAGCTAAAACATTAAATATTATAATTATACAAACTTAAGCAGCGGAAATAATTTATCAAAAAACCATTCATTTCATTTAAAACACTGTTGTTAAGCAATACATCATCATTTAACTGTTTACAAAAGAATTGTTTTACTACATTACAAAACAACAACAACCTAGAATACGAATGGATGTTAGTCTTTTCCTGCCGAGTAGCTTCACCCTCGTGCCATCCTCAGCAATAATTACCTGCCAACAGAAAATGTATAAAAGTCAGCGTTGCTGAGTGAGTTTCTAGTTTTAAAAGTAATAAAATACTTTCTATACGTTGTATATGAAAATACTTTTTTCTGTAAAATACAACTCTGTACTGTATATGCAAGCACGAATTAACTATATGAACAGATACTGTTTGTTCTCTTTACTGTATGCCTGGTCTGTTCTGTAAAATTTTATCTTTATCTTTCACTTTCTGTATGGACCAATGAGCAATACCGCAACTATATGCGCGATGGGAAAACGGGTGATGGGCCATCTATATCACTCGAAAGGGTCAACTATATCCCTCGAAAGGGTCAACTATATCCCTCGAAAGGGTCAACTATATCCCTCGAAGGGTCAACTATATCCCTCGAAAGGGTAAACTATATCCCTCGAAAGGGTTCTGTGTACTGTATACAAGGCCGACCCAATCACCCAGGACACGCTACAAAGGTCCTGCCAATCTCAATTGATTGGCCCTGTGTGCATAATAGGGTAGCTAACCCGCAGCACAGTTGAGCTAACGACAACATGGTCGAGTACCTCTTGTAAGCTTGCAAGACTTGTTAACATTTTTATTAATGTTCCTCTTCTTTTCTTTATTGCTCTTTCTCGTTATTATTACAATATACTTTACGTTACGATAATAAACATACCATGTAAAGTCACATACTATAAGTAATAATAATATTAGCAATAATAATAATAAGGAACAACCATAATCATGCATGGAACATCATCATAAATAAGCCCCAGTCAGCCTTGGTCAAAACCCAAAAAGCACAGACTCCCAAAAATCTGTAAAAATTTCTAACTGTCTGGGCGCTTTGTCACTATTTGGGCGCATGAACCCTGTTTGGGCGTTTCATCACTATGTAGGCGCATCAGCCAACATTTAATCATTTTATCACTTAGGCATATGAACTATTCAGGCGCATGGGCACTATTCGGGCGTATGAACACTTAGGCGCATGGGTTATTCGGACGCATGGACACTTAGGCGCATGAGCCACTTGGGCGCATGGGCACTATTGGGCGCATGGCCCTACACTTAGTCGTCCGACTAACATTTCTAGGCGCATGGACCACTGTTTAGGCGCATGGGCTATACTTAAACATTTTTAAGGCAATCTTAGGCGCATGCGCTACTGTTCAAGCGCATGGATTACGCTTAAATCTCTCTAAGGCATTTTCAGGCGCATGAGCCTTATCTAGGCGCATGGACCTTCTGTGTAACGTGTTTCTAGTATGTTTTCAAACCCAATCATCAAACCCATCAATTCTAAGCTTAATATGGCTATTCTAAACATGAACAACCTATAAGCATTCAAGAATCAACATCCAACATGCATAATACATACGGGTAAACATACATAAGCTTTGAAAATCGTTTTAATACATTTTCAGCCCCAAAGATGTTTAAAACAAGTAAAAACCGGGGTCTAGAAGTCACCTAATGCAACTTGGGTGTTTCTTCCTTTCTAACCCTTTTGCAACTGAGTTCAAACACCTAAAAACATCACCAAACACACACACCCGAGCACATACACAAACACATAAGCACATAAGCATACAACCGGGACAAAACCCGTCATAAACACTTAAAAACCACGAATTCTTACCTTGAATTCGATTTCTTCTTCTCTTCTTCTTCAAAACCTGAAATTCTGCTCTCTTCCCTTTCTCTCTCTCTAAAACCGAAGTGAAAGAGTGATGTGAAGGGAGGGTGGGCGGCCATGCCCACCTTTACACCAACTTTTCAAAGATTTTTCCTTTTGGACACTTTTAGTCCTTCCACTTGGACTTTATTGCTTTTCTTTATTTTATTCTTCATGTCTTATCTTTTTAAAATAACCGGGTGTTACATTAGACTTTATTCGGGGCGTTACAACATGTTTAGAAGATTCTGCCTTTTCTAGAGCTTCAATGAATTTAGGGATTACATCTAATATCTCACAATCGATCATTTGTTGATTTTCATTCTTTTGCAGGACCGGTTGGCTAAAAATATTTATAGCACATATATTTTTTGTAACTGTTTTAATCTTAATCCTCTTATTGTCTAGATACAATTCAAGTATCTAATTCGCTAAAACTTGTTACTTCGATACCAACTTGTCACAACTCCAGTTTAAGGACACCTTAAGTATGCAACCACAATGGTTGTTACTATCAATTGTGAATATTTAAAGTATTTATACAAAGGAAAAAAAATAATCTATTCTTTTGAATAAAATAATCAATACATTTGGTTGAATAAAATATCATTATATTAATACTTGGAATTATTACCATTTAATATTTACAATCTATTGTTTATCAAACGAATTCTAGAAAACTTCATGTTTATAGAGACATGTTTTTAAATATCAAGCCACAAGATATAGATTTCATGCCTACGAATTCTAGAAAACTTCATGTTATAGAGACATGTTTCTAATATCAGGCCACAAGATATAGATTTCATGCCTACGAGATTTCATGTTTCTAAATTCTCTGTACTTTCAGCATCTATTTTGTTGTAAAATGTTTTAAAAGGCTTTCTATGCCTAGGGTTCATACTAATTTCAACATAACCTTACTAAAAAATTAATCTTAATTACCTGAAACACTACAAAATATGTCAGGGTGATATTCTTTCTAAGAATAAAACAATTTTAAGCATGATTAGTATTAAAAACATGTTATTGAAAGTCTACACATTCAACAAAGAATGTTTATAATCATTGTATACTTTGGCGTGTCACACTTGACTACTACTGGATCATACTAGTAGTTTTAAACTTATCTTTTAATAGTTTAATGCCAGACGTATTAAGGCCCAACATCCATAATACATGCATATCTTGATCAAATCATAAGTATAGTGCTAAAATGTTATCAATAGATTTCTAAATTAATATAATTTAATACAACCACATGTTGCTTTTAAGATTATAAAACCTTTCATACTTTAAAACATAAAAAACTTAAAGTCTCTAGAACTTGAAAGCTTAACAACTAGCATTTCTACTTAGGCTTCTATCTTTGATATCTGAAACACGAGTTTCACACACAAACACCGGTATAAGACTAGCTTAATTGAGGTATAATAGAGTATATTAGAGAAATATTACGGAATGAATGTACGTGTCAAACTTACAACATTTTATTTATAGGCCGAATCCAACCTCTCTGCGAACTTCCAAGCCAAGGGGTCATGATCCATGACTTCCTTGGTGCATCTAAGTCGGTGCCATGCGTTAGTTCCTGATACGTTCCAGCCCAATTACAATGAACAGCCCATCAATCCAGGCCCAACACCACAGGCACCTGGCCGGCCCAAGAGGCAAGTGGCCATTCCGAAACGGCTACTGGAATAAGTCAAGCAGTATTTTCTTTTATTTAGGATCAAGTAGCATTTAGTCCATGATTTCCATGTTCTTTTTTATTCCTATTTGCATGCATTTCATGTTCCATGTTTACGTTGGTAGAATAGGTGCATCATCTATTTAAGAGTCTTGGTTTATTAATAGAAGTTATCAGAAAAATTGCCCCAACTATTCTTCTCTCATCTTGTGTTCTTGGAGTTTGATCGCTTAAGGATTATTCCTACCATTTGGTGCTTTCATTCACGAATCACCCTCCACCATGCCACCTCGCAGAGATCAAACGAGTGACGACGTCCCACCTACAATTTCCGATCAGTTGTCACAACTCATTACCGCCACTACGTCCGCTTCATCCGACACCAATGCTAAACTCACCGCCCTCATAGAAACCACTACTAGCCTAGCCACCAACATCGCCAACTTTCAGAGCAACTTTCACCCAGAAACCATTAGAACCGACTCACCCAAGTCCCACGGAGGCACTAATTCGTCTTCCAGTAACCACCGAACCAACCCTAAAACACTAAAAGTCACCTTGCCCTTGTTCGATGGCACCAACCCACTCGGTTGGATTTTCCAAGCCGAAAATTACTTCACTTATTACCGGATCCCACAGGAAGAGCGGGTGGAACTAACCGTTTTTCACTTCTGGAGATGCGCTGTCGTGGTATCAAAACTTGTCCAACAACGGCTTATTAGGATCGTGGACCGCTTTCAAACGAGAAGTCGAATTATGTTAGGATCAGTGATCTACGTTTGATTGATTAGAGAGTATAGCAGCGGAATTCTAACAAGGAATTAGCCAAATCACAAGAACAAAAAGATATTCAATGTAAGAACAAAACGGTTATAGATAGGGAGAATTCTGCAGATATATTCATTCAATATTCGCTTTCGTGGTAACGGAAGTCACAATTACAATTAGGTCGACACCTCTTATAAGAGACGTGACGTCTGCTGATGTCACTTGATAGTGACATCTAACAGAATTTATCACAAACTACTGATAGTTAACACAACTACTGAAGATGTCAAACAGCTAACATCTTCTTATAAAAATACTAAGTGTCAACTATTATTACAACTACTGAAAAGAAACTACTGAAACAATAACAACTGAAGAACATACTCTTCAGTTGTTTTACAAATACTGAAACAAGAAACTACTAAAAGGTAAACCATCACAACTACTGAAGAAGACCTCTTCAGCTGTTGTGACAACGTCTGATACTTTGTCTTCAGCACTTGTGTCTTCAGACTTTGTCTTCAGCACTTGTGTCTTCAGACTTTGTCTTCAGCACTGTGTCTTCAGACATTGTCTTCAGCACTTGTGTCTTCAGACATTGTCTTTAGCACTTGTGTCTTCAGACTTTGTCTTCAGCACTTTGTCTTCAGACTTTGTCTTCACACTTGTGTCTTCAGACTTTGTAATCAGCTGTTGTCTTCAGGTGTTGTGGTCTTCAGTAGTTGTTGTGACGTCTGTGAGACAAAGGTTTTTCTGATCCGCTCATTGGTTCTTTTGGTCCAACAAACTCCCCTGAACCAATGCAGCCAAAACCTTTAACTTTATTGAGGTCCCACTTATTGTTGGCAGAATGGTTGGTCTTTTTCCTTCTTGATCAGTTGAGAAGATGACCCATATAAGCACTGGCCTGGAAATGAGTCTCTGAAGATTTGGTTGGCAATGTATGGATGGGAGCTCTGTATTGGGGAATTGGACACTGAGCTGTTCCCCCATCCATGAGACTCACTTCCCATGTATAAGCCTGTAGGATTCTCTGGTGTATGCTCTGAGAACATGATTTGTTCTTCCATGGTCAGGTTCTCGGCTTCACCATCAAACAATCCTTCTCGCCCATACAGCTTTGAGATGTACTTGGCCTGTTTACCATTTTTGAGCTCAACTGTTGTAATCTGTCGGTATGCAAACTCATCAGGATGAGTCCCTTCAAGTAACAGACTGAGCTCATTTTGTTTGAAGTTCTCAAGCCTCTTGTAGACTAACCCCTTTTAATAATTCTGTTCTCTAACATCTTTGGGGTGGTTGTTTAGTCTCATAGGCCTTCTTGAAGTCTTCCACAATCTCCCAGGGTGATACTACAAGGACCACTGTGATCTCTTCATCTACGATCCTTTTGACTTGGCCCTTGTATCTCGAAGGAATGTCTTTCTTTACAATCCTGTGAGCCCCTAGGATCAGGCCATACTCTCACCTTTTCCTTCTGATATTGAAATGTGTTAGCAAGGTTGTACAACCTCAGAGCTTCTTTCTTCATACTAATAATTGATGACGAAGCAGCATAAGTTTTGTCAATGCTTTTTAGCATTTCATCATCATGAAGCTTTTGTTGCTGTTCTTCTTCAATCTTTACTCTCACAGCTTCCATCTGTGAGGTGGGAGTGATGGGCATGGGTTTGGCTTTTGCCAATGTTAGACTGCAGACAGAGGCACCTATCTTCTTCCACATCATCCTCTTCTTCTTCTTCTTCTAGCCTCAACACCCTTCTCTTCTTCTTCTTAGGTGCATCATCAGCTGTTGTTTAGATGGTAAGAGAGTTGGTTTTGTGGGTTGTGGTTGTGGTTGTTTTGGAGAGGGAATGTTGACAGGCTGAGTTAGCATTTTGGAGGTGAGTGTTGCTTTTGAGTATTTGGCTTCATTCAAAGCTTCAATAACAAGTCCCTTAGTATATGCTTCAGATGAACAGATCTTGGTGGTGATTGCCAAGATACTGTCCCTGGACCAAGCTTTGATTTCGATCATTGATCTTCCCAGATATTTTGCAATAAATCTAATCATGATCTCAAGCCTTTCTCTTTCTAACACTTCATAACTTGCCCATCTATTCTGGATTTCTTCAATCTCTAATCGTCGAATCTCAGAGTCAAGTTTATCGGTGTCATGGCCTTGCCTAAACAGCTGATCAATGATGTTGTCCATTGATCTGCTGTGTTCGGCATCAGCCTCTTTTTCAGTAGCTCCAAGGCTTTCTCTTTTTCCTTCTCTTATCAGTTCATCCAACTCCAACTCCTTTTCCACTACTCTCCCTTCTGTTTCTTTCTCCTTTCTTTCTCCTCTGTACTCCTCTTTCTTTTTCCTTTCACTGACTTAATCTCCCCCTTTTGGTTGCATTGGTTGCAAGGGGTGATTTCCAGAAAGGTGTTTGCCCACAACCTCCTCTATCAATGGGTGGATTACTGAGGAAAGCCTCTCATCAATGGCTTTGATCATGATGTCAGTGATTATGGGTGTGATGAGAGGGAGGGAATTTTGAAGGATAGCAACTATTTGCTCAGGAGGGTTCTGTTCCTGAGAAATAGTGCCAGAAGCAGAGGCAGGTGGCTTAATTATGGGAGTGGCTCAGTGTTTGGAGACCTTCAGATGAAGGTGCCATCTGTGAGGTGGTAGAGGCAGATGGTCTTTGTTCCTTAGAAGTTTTGGCAAGCAGCTCTTTGAGTCTGCTCACCTCCTCTTCCAGGATGGTGTTTTGGGCGATTACATCGTAAAAGAAGCCCAGGTCATCATCAGTAGATGCTGAATCACCTGACCTCATGATAAGATCAGGATGAACATGCACTGAGTGTAGCTCAGTTGTAGCATGTGCCCCTTTGTCTTGGAACTGGGGACTTCCTGCCTCAGGACTGTATCCGTCATCAGCAGTTGCCTCTAGTAAGGTCTTAGTAATGGTACCAACTACAACCTGATCATATGCTGACGCAGGAGAAGTGGCAGCCTTACCAGAAGTTCCAATCTCCATTGCTACACTAGGAGAAGGAACATTGTAACCCCTATGCTGTGGGTTCTCAGCTGCACTTTGGTCCTCCCCCTCAATGGTAGAAGTGTTCCTAGTAGTAATTGGTATCTGGGGAGGGGGTGAGGAGTGCAACTGAGTCAGCACTTGTGCAACAAGTAATGTAGGACTTTGGGGGGCGGTTGCATGGGGAGATGGGGTAAAAGTAGTCTGCACCTGGGGAGGATGGTGCTCTTCAATGGCAATCTCCTCAAATGAGGAAGATCCCAGATTGGTGGGTACCCCTTCTGAGGTTGCTGCAGGCTCCTTTTGAGAGGAATCCTGAGCGGCTGTGGCTGGGAGAGTCCTTATATCCACTAGGGGTTATAACCAGTGGATATAGCCTGCGGTTGTGTTGCAGGGGCATCCTCAGGGGACTCATTTCCCTGAGTAGCCTTTTTGGTTTTCTTTTTAGTGGGTTTGGTGGGGACTTTTGATTTGGAGGTGGTGGCTGTGGGTTCCAGCTGCGTGGGTTTGCGCAGCTTGGCAGCCATTTTGAGTGATTGGTCAGAGTTGTGCCGGGAGTATACTTCAGGCAATACAGCCATAGCAGGGACTCCTAGGCTAACAAGTCCCTCAGCTTGAAGCTGGTTTGCAATTATGGCCATTATGAACCGAGGATATAATATCCACGGTTAGCAGTTTGTTTTTGAGCCATATCCTTGAGCTCTGAAAATAGTATTTCCGAAAAATTTAAAGGTTGGTGCTCAAGGATGGAGTACATTACCTGCTGCCACCCTTGTAGACATTTGATCCCAAGAGGAAGTCTTAGGAGCCAAACAGACATTTACCATGTGAAATATGAGACGTTCAGCATCATGGAAATGTTTCTTCAGTATGGTGGAGGCACTAAGGTTTCCCTGATATCCATGGTGGGCAAAGGATAAATCAGTTGTGCCCTTTGGATATCAACAGGAGAAGTGGCATCATCCAGGTGTAGGGTTTGACGAAGTATATCGGGAGTGATGACCACTTCATGGTTGTTGATGACCGACCGGAGAGACGCTGTGTTGTTCTCCCCAGTGGTGAGGGTGACGTTCATCCAAAACTGGTTAAGGGATTCGGCATGAAGGATTGGATTGAGAAGAAAGGCCGTTTTGTAGGGTGACTGGACCATAAGATCAATAGCATTATCGAACTTAGCCCAGAATGGCGATTTGGTGAGGTAAGCTACACAGTTGTGTCGCGGTTTGAGCTGCATGGACGCCATTTATGAGAGAGAAGTTTTGGAGAGATGAACATTAGGTTTGAAGAAGATGAGGCTCTGAAGGATTAGGTCAGGGATATTTATAGGGTACGGGTTAGAAAACGACTGAAAGTTTGGTGTTAGTCATCAGTAGTTTAAACGACTGTTGACATGGTATTACCCTTTCAGACGTTGAAACAGCTGAAGTCATGATTTTAGGCATCAGCAGTTAGAAAACTACTGAAGACCATGGTTATGACTAGATGATGAAACAATTGAAGACTTGGTATCAGTCATCAGTAGTTGTGAAACTACTGAAGACATTGGTTTTGTAGCAGTTGTTGTAAACAGCTGAAGACTTGGTGTTAGTCTCAGTAGTGTGAAACTATGAAGACATGGTTTGTCATCAGTTGTTGTAACAGCTGATGACTTGGTATTAGTCATCAGTAGTGTGTGAAAATACTGAAGACATGGTTTGTCATCAGTTGTTTAGGATGAAACAGTAGTTGTAGAAACAACTGAAGAGAAAGTCTCTTCAGTAGTTTTCGTCAATTCATAGCCTTTCAGCTGTTTCATACTGTCCTCAACACTTACTCATCAGACTTTGCATCTGCTTTTCAGGTGTTTCATAGGACGTAGTACTTATCTGTTTGTACTGATTTCAGTAGTTGTAACTACATCGGTAGTGTAACTACATCAGTGGTTTAGAACAGATAAAGTACTTCAGTACTTGTGAGGCATTTAGCCTTTAGTAGTTATAAAAACTACTGAAGGTGAAAGAACTCATCAGTACTTATATGTGACATGGTACCAATGATCACCAGTACTTATTACTGAGATCATCAGTAGTTGTCACTTATTCTAGCTGCAGCATACCAAGCCTTAACACAAGGTTTTGAAAGTAGAACTATCCAAAGCTTAGTAAAAATATCTGCAAGCTCATCAGCACTAGGCACAAACTTAGGATCAATCAGACCTTTTTCAAAACAATCCCGAATAAAGTGATGTCTGATCTCTATGTTTGGTCCTAGAGTGCTGGACTGGATTTTTGACAATACACAGAGCTGAAGCACTATCCATTAATAATGGAGTCTTAGTCTCTGTAATGCCATAATCCAGAAGTTGGTCTGAAGCCAGAGTACCTGAGAAGTGCAACTTGCAGCAGCAATGTACTCGGCTTCAGCAGTTGATGTAGCAACAGATGTTGTTTCTTACTCTGCCAAGAAATCAAACAGTTGCCTAGGAATTGACAACCACCAGAAGTTGACTTTCTAGTTAACTTGCACCCTGCATAGTCACTATCTGAAAAAGCAACTAATTTGCAAGAGTGTCCAGTGGAATACCATAAACCTAGAGATTGTGTACCTTGCAAATATCTAAAGATTCTCTTGACTGCAATCAAATGAGACTCTAGGAGCAGCCTGAAATCTAGCACAAACACATGTAGCAAAAATAATATCTGGTCTAGAAGCTGTTAAATACATCAAGGACCCAATCATACATCTGTAAGTGTTTCATCAACAGCTTTACCTTTCTGATCAGCATCCAGTTGTGTGGTGTTGCACATGGGAGTAGAACAGGGCTTACAGTTTTGTAAATCAAACTTATTCAAAAGATCTTTTGTATATTTTGACTGATGAATAAAGGTTCCATCACTTTTTGTTAATTTGCAAGCCTAGAAAGAACTGTAATTCTCCATTGCACTCATTTCAAACCTCTTTTTCATTAATGTTGTAAAATCATCACACAACTGGGGATCAGAGGATGCAAAAATGATATCATCAACATAAATCTGAACAAGTAGCTTATGCTGATCCACCTTCTTAATAAACAAAGTTTTATCAATGGAGCCTCTAGTGAAATTATCTTAAGAAAAGTGGAAAGTGTCTCATACCAGGCTCTAGGAGCTTGTTTCAACCCATAAGAGCCTTATCAAGTTTATACACCATCAGGATGTTTATTATCCTCAAAAACCTGGTGGTTGACACACATAAACTTCTTCCTTTATTTACCATATAGAAATGCACTTTTGACATCCATTTGAAAAACTTTAAGATTGTGGAATGCAGCATAGGCTAAAAACAATCTGATTGCCTCTAGTCTGGCTACAGGGGCAAAGGTTTCATCATAGTCATACCTTCTTCTTGTGAAAACCCCTGTACAACCAATCTAGCCTTGTTCTTAACAATAAGCCCATTTTCATCAGTTTATTCCTAAACACCCATTTAGTGCCTATTGCCACTTACCTGGGGGAAGAGGAACCAGTTCCCACACTTGCTGTTTCTTGAACTGAAGTAGCTCAAGCTGCATGGCTTCAACCCATCCATTGTCTCTCAAAGCAACATGGTAGTTCTTTGGCTCTAGCTGACTGATGAAGAGAGCATAGAAGCAGAAGTTAGACAATGACTTCTTGTTGAAAACCAGCATTGATATCACCAATAATCTGAGACATTGGGTGATTCTTCAGTCTTGATAAACAATGAGATCTGTGCAAGTGTTTGTAGGACCTTCAGCAGCAGCAGATGTTGATGCAGACTCTTGAAACCAAGAATTAGATGGTAACCCAAAAGATGTAGAGGAATCAGAGATCTCATCAGCATTTGTTGTGGATGGAACTACTGAAGCTACAGGACATCAAATTTAGCAGACACAGGCAGTTGGTCACTAAACTTGAATAGGTGAGTATGATATTATCATCATCATCATCAATACCACCAGGTGGAAGACATGCTGCAAAAGATGATTTATCCACATGATCTGCAACAGCTGGAGGTTGATAAGGAACATATTGCAGTATGTCCAAATCAAACAACTCCACAGGGTTTGTGGAATCTTGTCCATAGGAGATTCATTAAACTTCACATGCAAAGTCTCTTCAACTATCCTTGTTCTACAGTTGAAGACTCTGTATGCCTTGCAAGTAGATGAATAACCAACAAAATACCCTGCATCCACTTAGGATCAAATTTTTGGAGTTGATCCTTTGTGTTAAGAATAAAACAGGGACACCCAAATGCTTTGAAAAATGAAATTAGAGGAGCCAAGTGATGGAGAACTTCATATGGAGTCTTCATCAACCTCTGATTTACTAAGGCTCTATTCTGCACATAGCAAGCTGTGTAACAACTTCAGCCCAAAAGGTCAGTGGCAAACAGATTCAGCCAGCATGGACCTTGCAGCTTCAATTAGGGTCCTGTTCTTCTCTCCACTACTCCATTTTGTTCTGGAGTCTGTGGTATGCTAAACTGCCTTTTGATTCCCTTTGAAAGATAGAAGTCATCAAGTGTATGGTTTCTGAATTCAGTTCCATTGTCACTCTAATACACTTGACTGGAAGGGAATACTGCTTCTCAACATACAACACAAAGTGAATAATCTTCTGAGCAACCTCATCCTTGAATGTAGAAAGAAAGTCCATACAAATCTGGAGTAATCATCCACAATTACCAAACAGTATCTTCTTTGCCATGCTCATCACTCTCACAGGACCAAATAGATCCATATGCAGTAATTGCAAGCAGGCATGGACTTAGGCTCTTCAATAGGAGGGAATGAGACTTTGTGCTGTTTCCTTTTAATCAAGCAGTGCAGGTTTCATCACAGTGGACTCCTTTATTGGTAAGCCTCTGACTAAACTATTGTGGATCAGCTGATTCATATTGTTGAAATTAACATGACCCAGCCTTCTGTGCCACAGTTTAGATTCTTGAGAAGAGGCTTTGGAAAATAGGCAAGGATTGCCTCTGAGATCTATTTTCTTGGAAAGATCTAAGGCATACACTCTTCTGTCCTGTTGGCTCTCAGGAGAGTGTGATCATCCAACACCTTATCAATCAAATGCAGAACTTGGATGAACGAATCCTACAGTTCTGACTGGTGAAAAGAGTAACATGGCCTTTATCACACATTTGACTGACACTCAAGAGATTGTACTTGAGATTTTCCACATGATTAACATCATCAAACTTTATTTCCCATTGGAGACAAAGCCGTTTCCAATGATGTAACCCTAGCATCATTGCCAAAAGAAACAAACCCCTTCTTTCCTTGAGAGTAGTCATGAAGAAGAGAGCTGTTCCCAGTCATGTGCATAGATCCCCCACTGTCTACATACCAGATCTACTTTGGCATGTTGAAGAACCCTGCAATTATAAACAATCAGTTAGTTTGGAGACCCAAACCTTTTTGGTTTTGGGCTGTTCTCATCAACAGATGGTAAACTAACAGGTTTGATGGAAACAACAGCCTGAGAGGAAGAAGATGGTGAAGAAGAGGAATCCTTTGGCTTGGACCTCCTTTTTGTGGTTTCAACATAGGAACATCTAATTGGTTAACACTTCCAATAGATGTTGAACCATCATAAACCAGCTGTGTTTGATTTTGTGATAAAGCTTTCAGCTCATCAGACACATTGCCATTGGAGTTTGATAAGTTCTATGTTGCACCTTCTTCTTTTGAGGAATCTCAGCTGTTACTGTTTAACCCCTTCCTTTTTGGATTTCTTTATGGACTTAAGGGTTACAGGATTTGATGTTGCTGATACAAATATGGTCTCAAACTCAGTTTTCATTTTAACCATTTTCTCTTTAATTTCTTTTTATGTTTGAGTTTGGATCCTTTTGTACCAGCAATCATCTGTAAGGATGATTGAACAAACCACATACTTCACATGGTTTCTTTTTCATCTTATGTTGATCATCAACTAAAGAGGATGAAACTACTGAAGACTTGCTCTTCAGTGCTTTGAAAGCATTGTTTGATTCTTGACTTCCTCTTTAGTAGTCTTCAAACTCTTTCTACTGACAGTTTCTTCTTTTCAGTACTGACAGTAGTTGGAGTTTGAACTTCAGGTGAAATCTGCTCTCCAGTCCTTTCAGGACTTTCAGAATTAAACCTGAGTTGATCAACTCTTTGATCATGTGAGTGTCAGCAGTGGAGTTTGAACATCAGCTGATAGGTTCTGAGAGGGCTTAGTGCTGGCTTCTACTTCTGATGGTGCTATATCAGAAAGTAGATCACATGATGAAATGGATTGGTTATTGCTTCACAATCAGATTCTACCTCTGCTCTGGGAGTAAAATCTGTGGGTGGAGCAGTGTGATTGTAACAATGCCAAACTTCACATTGGAAGCAGATTGCTTACTAAGAAGCATTTCAAAACCTTTGCATGATTGTACCATCGATCACACTCTACTTGGGTGACTGCAAGGGTTTCTTTGAGATCTTTGTACTTCTCTAGAAGTACCTCTTCCCTAGCCTTATAATCTGTGATTTGGCATTTAAGTTTGTAAATCTCATCATTCTTTTCATTAAGCATAGACTCAAATTCAGCTTTTTTTGTAAATTGTTTGTTCTAGCTCAATGTTCTTGTTAATCAAAGCTACATTTGCTTCTCTAATAGATGCAAATGCTGCTATGCATGTTCAGAACATAATTTGGCTTTTGCCTCAGAGGATACCTGTGATACCTTTGGTGTAGAGGCATTAGTAGATGAAGTATCCGCAGAATCCAAAGCCATAAGAGCTAGATTCCAAAGGGACTGTCGCCACCATGTTGACCAGCACTAGTGAACAGTTGATCATGACCAGACAAATCATCTGGTAAACTGCTCCAGTCAACAACTCCTGGGGTGAAGAAGCTGTGTTGTTGAGGTTGAGTTTGTTGATGAGATTGGGAAGGTTGTGGTTCAGGCAATGCTTGTGGTTGTTGTGCAATTGGAGCTTGAACAGGATTTGGTTGAGGCATATAATAGCAGGGATAAGGATATGAATTGGACCCTGGGGGACAAAGTATGCAGGAGACCTAGGATGTGAATGATGACCAGAACCAGCAGGATGTTGCCCTCTGTTTTGTGGACTAGTACTAGGAAAAGTCACAAAGGGTGCAGAAGAGTTAGATCTAGTTGATCTACACTCTCTTGCAAAGTGTCCCGCCTTGGCATTTGGTGACACCTCAACTACTCTTGTCAAAACCACTTTGGTTTTGCCAGAGAGTCCAGGAAATTTCCTGCCAGTTTCTTATAGAACTTCTGAGATCTGATATTAATCAATGCCATTTGGCTTAGATATCCATCTCTTCTAGATCATCATCAGCTATTCCTTTCAAATCATCCATGATGAAGCATAGATTGTCACTATTACTGCCAGAATGACTCTCAATACCAACAAATGCATGATCAGAACTATTTGAAGAGAAATCAATATGCTCATCATAATTGCTTTCAGATGCAGCATATTCTGACTCATGACCAACCAAGGCAGTATTCCCTGGTACAAAGTCATCAGTGAGCTTTCCTGATGAGGACAGTTTCCTCTTCTGCTCTATCTCTCTTTCGAATGTAAGCAGTTTCCCATGAAGTTGGGTGAGAGATAGGCTATCCAGATTTGCACTGGAGCGTAGGACAATAGTGTATGTGTCCCATCTCTCAGGTGTGATCTGAGGAAGCTGTATTCATCTGGCTATTGGTGTATTCCTGTTTCACCATTTTCAGCTCAGAGATCAAGCAGGAAAATGCTCAAACTGTGCGTCAGTGTCTCACCCTTTCTATGAGAGAATGTCTCATATTGTTGGGCAAGGATTTCTCTGTTGTTTGCTAAGACCTCATCTGTGCCACCGAATTGTTCCTTCAGGGCATTCCAGAGATCATGAGCAGTTCATGATGCATAAGCCCTGAATAGATTTCATTAGGCAGTGCCATGGCCAGAATTCCATGGGCTTTAGCATCAATCTCAAACAGTTTCCGATCTTCATCAGAGTATTGTTCCTTCTTCTTGGAACCATTTGATGGTTTCCGGATTGTTAACCATTGGCTATGTGGTCCATGTACCACAGATGTCCAACAACCTGAACTGTTAACAGACAGGTGATGAAGCATTCTTCGCTGCCATATGTTATACTCGGTCCTAACCAGCATCGGGGGCTTGGTTGAGAACCAGTATTGTGAGGATCATTAGAAGGAGTAGTCATCTCAGATTCAATCAAATTCAATTAAGCTATAACAGATTTAGAACAAAAACACACAACCAATTGAACCAAGAGAGATCTCAAAATAAATGAACGAAAGCGTCAGAAATTCAATAATCTATAACCAGTTCTTGCAAAATGCTAATTCAATCAAACATAGATATCAATTAGCAGTTTCAATGATCAATTGTTAGATCAATCAATGATTAACTGCTCTGATACCACTTGTTAGGATCAGTGATGTACGTTTGATTGATTAGAGAGTATAGCAGCGGAATTCTAACAAGGAATTAGCCAATTCACAAGAACAAAAAGGATTTCAATGTAAGAACAAAAACGATTATAGATAGGGAGAATTCTGCAGATTATTTCATTCAATATTCGCTTTCGTGGTAACGGAATGTCACAATTACATTAGGTCGACACCTCTTATATAAGAGATGTGACGTCTGCTGATGTCACTTGATAGTGACATCTAACAGAATTTATCAAAACTGATAGTTAACACAACTACTGAAGATGTCAAACAGCTGACATCTCTTACAAAAATACTAAGTGTTAACTATTATTACAACTACTGAAAAGAAACTACTGAAACAATAACAACTGAAGAACATACTCTTCAGTTGTTTTACAAATACTGAACACAAGAAACTACTGAAAGGTAAACCATCACAAACTACTGAAGAAGACCTCTTCAGCTTATGACAACGTCTTATACTTTGTGTTCAGCACTTGTGTCTTCAGACTTTGTCTTCAGCAATTGTGTCTTCAGACTTGTCTTCAGCACTTGTGTCTTCAGACTTTGTCTTCAGCACTTGTGTCTTCAGACTTTGCTTCAGCACTTGTGTTCAGACTTTGTCTTCAGCACTTGTGTCTTCAGACTTGTAATCAGCTGTTGTCTTCAGTTGTTGTGGTCTTCAGTAGTTGTTGTGACGTCTGTGAGACTTAAAGGTTTTTCTGATCCGGCTCATTGGTTCTTTTGTCCACAAATTACGATCGGACCTTCTTCCTTTGAAAATCATCAGGCCACATTATTCAAGCTTCGCCAAACCTCGACGGTTACCGAGTACCAGGCGGAATTTGAACGGGTGAGCAACCGAGTCACCGGTTTATCACGAGAGCACTGCGTAATGTTACATCTCGGGCCTTCGTCACGACATCAAACGAGATCGCCCTACACCGGCCCACTACCCTTTACGAGGCCTACTCCTTGTCTCGACTTAGAAGATAAAATCGGCCCAACCCCAAGTCAAAACCTTTTCAAACCCAAAACAGTTTACGTCAAATTGGCAACCACCCACCTATAATCCATCCACTTCCTCTACGTCTTCTACCAACTCCAATCCAAACACTAAATCACAAAACCCACCACTGTTACCATTACCAACCAAGATGTCACCCTCTCTGCCGGTCACACGATTGTCCAGAGGCAAGGCACCACGGCAAGGAGGGGTATGCTTCAAATGCCCGGAATGCTATTTTCCGGGGCATAAATGCTCCCCGCCACAGTTTTTGCTTGTTATGGATAATGAAGAGGGAGAAACCGAAGCAACAGAAACCAAAGGTATTACGGACGACAACCATCAGCCCAAGATGATGCCTCTATCCGATGCAGCTTTTTTGGGATCGCTTCGAACCAAACTCTTCGAGTTACGGGATACATTGTCGGTAAGCCTGTTCATATTTGTTGATTGTGGTAGTAGCATAGCATCATTCAGCCCCGTATCGTGTCACATTTGAACTTCCAACCAAACCTATCGTTCCGTTTCGGTCATGGTAGGCAATGGCCAGTTTATTCAATGTGCCGGTTATTGCCCCGATGTCCAACTACACCTTAAACAGACACAATTCAACCGCCATTCTGTTGTTTACCTATTGAAGGGGCTGATGTTGTGCTCGGTATCTCGTGGTTGAGAACCTTGGGCCGCATGACGGCTGAGATTCTCATACCGGAGATAAGCTTTTCCAAAGACGGTCAGACTTGCACGATAACGGAGAAACCCATATCCCAACAGTTATCCCCAAGTGCCCTAGCCACCTTACTTAAACATAATGCATTGCATCACTTCATACGTGATCATGCAAGCTACCCCAACAACATTCCTAACCCAACCCTACCCATACACTCGGACCCATATCAATAACTACTCATGCAGCCCACTCCTTATTCCAGGAACCTCATACCTTACCACCAAACAGAGATCATGATCCCATATCACCCTTCACCAGATACATCACCTGTCAACGTGAAACCCTACCGATACCCCATTTCCAAATACAGATTATGACCACTCTCATTAACGATATGTTACGGGACGGATCATACAACCGAGCCATAGCCCGTTTTCATCACGGTACTTTTGGTCAAAAGAAAGATGGTACGTGGCGTTTTTGTGTAGACTATAGAGCCTTAAATGCGGGGACTGTTCGGGATCGCTTTCCAATTCCTACCATTTACGAGTTGCTTGATGAATTGCACGGGGCTACTATTTTCTCGAAAATTGATCTTCGCTCCGGCGAATCATAGATTCGAGTGGCACAGAGGAACATCCCAAAAAACAGCTTTTCGTACACCGGATGGCCACTATGAATTCCTTGTTATGCCTTTCGGCCTAACGAATGCCCCTAAGTTTTCAATCAGCAATGAACGACTTGTTTCGTTCCGTTTTGCGACGTTTTGTGCTCGTTTTCTTCGACGATATCTTGGTGTATAGCTACACCAAGGAACAACACTATGATCATTTAAGGTATGTGTTTCATAGGCTAATCATTTTGGGGTCATGTAATTTCGGCAAACGGGGTTGCTCCGGAACAAGATAAGATCAAAGCAATTCAGAATTGGCCCAACACCGACGTCATTCACAACATTGAGGGCTTTTTTAGGCCTCACGGGCTATTACCGACGTTTCGTACATCAATAGCACAATAGCAGCGCCACTCACGGATATACTCAAACAAAAGGAATTCACGTGGTCGAATGACGCAATAGCAGCTTGGAGAACTCAAATTGAATATGGAAAAATTAGTCACTTTGGCATTACCTAATTTTGCTCAGCCTTTTGACGTCACAACAGATGTTCAGGCTATGCTATAGGTGCAGTTCTATCTCAAAACAACCGCCTAATTTCTTTTTTCAGAGAGAAATTATGTGCAACAATGCAGAACCAGTCTACCTACACTAAAGAGCTTTATGATATAACGGAGGCGGTGAAAAAGTGGCGGCAATATCTTTGGGTAGGCGTTTCCGTATTATACGGATCACCACAGTTTAAAACACATACTTACCCAAACGATACAAACACTCCGAGCAACAAAAGTGGGTGACCAAACTCATGGGCTATGATTCGAAGTGCAGTTCAAACCGGGCAAAGAAATACTGTGGCGGACGCCCTTAGCCGTGTTGACCAACAATGATGTTAGCAGTTTGCACCCCAACGGCAGGGTGGTTAGATGAGATCAGAGCCTTCTTTCGAGATCCAATGTGGGCCAGCAGTTAGTTTCAAAGATACAAGAAGAACCAGCATGTTTCCTCACCATGTTTATGTGATGGTCTCATGTATGTGAACGGAAAAATTGGTTCCACCGATACCATCCTTGAGAACAAATTATTGGAAGAATTTCACTCACGGTGTAGGAGGGCATTTAGGTATCACCGCCACAATCAAGAGAATTACATCTACCTTTTCATGGCTTGCATAAAAAAAAGATGTTGCTACTTTTATAAAAAATTCCCATATGCCAAGCTGTAAATATCCTACCATAAACCATATGGTACGTTGCAGCCCTTACCAACACCAGAGGGCTCTTGGTTTGATATTTTCTATGGATTTCGTTACGGCCTTCCACCATCAAAAGGGAAAACTGTGTGTGGTCTGTTGATCGCTTCCAAATTCGCCATTTCATTCCATTGCCTATCACTACACCACTATTACATTAGCGTCTATATTCATGAAGGAAGTTTACGTTGCATGGTTTACGAAGACCATCGTCTCAGATCGGATCCAGTATTTGTAAGCCACTTTTGGACGGAACTTTTCAAGCAATTGGTACAAAACTACTGCATTCAAGCGCCTACCATCCCCAAACGGATGGACCAAACAGAGGTGATGAATCGGTGCCTTGAATCGTATTTGCGAGCTTTTGTCATGGATGAACCTTCCCACTGGTGAGGTACCTTTATCTTGCTGCAATATTCCTACAATACAAGTTTCCATTCAGCCATTAACATGACACCATTCAAAGATTGTATGGTCATGATGCCACATCCAATCATGATTATGTTGTGGCTCTAACAAGATTGCATCTATTGATTCTTCTTTGGTCGAGCATGAAAAAATCATGACTCACTTAAACTCCATAGAGGTGGCAAAGCAAGGATGATCAAGCAGGCTAACAAGAAACGATTAGAAAGGATTAGAAGTCAATGATATGGTTTATTTGAAGCTTCAAAAATACAGGCAACAATCAGTTAATAGGCGATCAACACAACAAGCTTGCAAGACGTTTCTATGGCCCTTTTAAGATTGTTGAGAGGATCGGCAAGGTTGCCTATCGGTTGCAGCTACCGGAAGGTTCGAAAATACATTCGGTGTTCCACGTTTCATTACTAAAGCCAAGCTACGGGGAACCAACAACTTACCACAGGGTAATCTACATGACTTTGGAAATCAGATGAGAGTGAATGGTTCCGGAATCTATTAATGATGTTAAGCTGGGTGATTTTGGTCAACGTCAAATACTGGTGAAATGGAAGTCTCATCCGATGGAAGAAGCTACATGGGAGGTGGAAGAACTCATTAAACAAAGCTTTCCCTCATTCAACATTGAGGGCAATGTTAATTTTCAGAGGGAGGCAGTTGATACGTATCGCAGCCCAATTACAATGAACAGCCCATCAATCAGGCCCAAAACCACAGGCACTTGGCCGGCCCAAGAGGCAAGTGGCCATTCGAAACGGCTATGAATAAGTCAAGCAGTATTTCCTTTTCTTTAGGATCAAGTAGCATTTAGTCCATGATTTCCATGTCTTTTTTATTCTATTTGCATGCATTCATGTTCCATGTTTACGTTGGTAGAATAGTGTGCATCATCTATTTAGAGTCTTGGTTTATTATAGAAGTTATCAGAAAAATTGCCCCAACTATTTTCTCTCATCTTGTGTTCTTGGAGTTTGATCCGCTTAAGGATTATTCCTACCAGTTCCCAAGCACGTGTTAACTCAACTTCATCCAACCGTTAGTGGTTCCAGTCATGATAACTACATATCCATATCATCATTAGACACACATAAGAATTTATGGTTAAGTAATCACATTGAGGCGGTTTCCCTCACGGATCATGAGGCTAACGGTAGCGATCCGCCATCGTCCCAAAACCTTGATTCTTCGAAATTTTAATTTTCAACCTTCATCTCTTCTGCATGACATTTTTATACAAAATATTATGAGGTGTTATATAATCACATATGCCTAGGCAGGTCGTTAGGATTGTTATGATTCAGATATACCATTGTTTACGTTTATTTAAGGTTTGTTGACGCAATGTTAGTTTACATAATCATGGTATAGAGGTCGTAAGTTAAATAAATGCATAATGTTTATTACTTAAAACAATAGGTGGTTAATATCTTCTTCGTTTTTAACCTTTGGAATGGTTGTTAGATTAGTGATTCTTTGCAGATAGCTAATATATATTTATTAAGATTTTTATAATGATTATTAGTATGGTTTTAAGAAATGGTAATACGTGGTTATCTTGTAATTGTCCATAATAACTTTCTAAAGTTTCATAATATTCGGTGTCTTTGATAGCAGCTAAGTCAATATTTATGTTAATATGATCTTGTTTTATCTTTCTCATGCACATTATAAAGTGCTAGTTTTAAGAACTTAGAACCAAGGTAACATGTTCTTTTACTTAAATTGCTTATTCAGTATCTTAGTTGTTTACTTAGTTCAATTTACACCCATCAATTTGATCTATATACATTGGCAATGGGTTTACTATGAGCAATAGTCTACTCCTTGGATGTACTCAGTTCTTACTAATTTTATACTACTACTCTTGGTAATAATTTTTATAAATAACAAAGATATGTGTGAAAACCTCAACTTGTTTTATACATGGTTCATGCGCATCACCACCCACTTTCTCTGGTCCATTCTCCTCCTAACGTTCGACATTTATATGTATTTGTCCTTATTAACAACTGTCTCACTCTCTCTCTGCAAAGTACATGAATTATAGTTGTTACATCGGGCATGGAACACGAATTACTTAGATGGTCTAAGTAGGGGTGTTAAAAAACACCTAATGAAGACATCTAAATATGAAACCCCAAATCACAAAACCTGAATTACACGAAAATTAGGATAACCATATTTTTAAATTAGGGTATTTATTTTTAAATTTTATAAAATATATTTGTAATTAATTTAAGTATTCATAAATATATTTCTACTTAAAGTCCTATAGTCCTCATTGCATATTCTGATTCATTTTCGTATGACAGAGAGCCCGATCAGTATTATCAATCTAAAGTCCAATCTATCAACTCCACCATCTCCTTTTGGATCTTCCAATTTATGTATCTTGTTAAAATTTATGTAATTTTATGTATTGTTTGGACGCTATGTACTTTTACGTATATTGTTTGAATTTTATAATTCTTTTGGATGTTACATAATTTCACGATGATAAAACTTGAGAAATTGGATATTCATTTTACTATTCAATATTCAAATATATGAAGTTTCATATATGGGTTCATACACTTCAATTAACTATGAAACATCTTTGGATATCCAAATTCCTAAGTATTTAAATTTGAACACTTCTATATTTAAGGGAACATTTACTTCACATGATATTTTTAGAAAAACTAAAATGAATTTAAAAGATTAAATTTGAATAAATCTGGGTTCACTTAAAGTAAATGAATCTTGTAGAATATTAAACCGAATATTTCTTATTAGTATTATAATTTGTTAAATAGTTTGGAATGTGATTAGAGATGCCATTCTTTTGTTAATTGTCTTAATAATATGGTAGTGGTGAGGGATAAGAGACTATAAATTGTTTTTAGCCCAATCATACTTCGCATCCTTTAAATTCCAATGAATTCAACAGGTTGTTTTATGTACAATAATATTTGGCATCCTTTATGAGCTCTAATTGTTATATTTAATCTAACTATAAAACTTAATCAACTAAATGAGTATATGTTGGAATATATGAGGCCGATGTTACTTAAAACTGGATGACCGGTTTTTGTCACTCAACACAAATATTATCTCTCAAACTCACTAAGTCATACTCGGTTTGATGATGCAAGTCCTCTATGAGTTGATAATAATATATTAAGTAGAGCAAACACAACATAAGGAAATGGTTTTTCAAGATACTTGAATAAATTAATTCTCAACTCAAAGTATTACAAGACTCTTACAAGCATGTTTATAGAGTTACAATGAGAAACTATATATACTACTATCTATAGCCGGTTATACTTTGATACCAGTTGAAACTTATAACTAGATGAATACTACATTGCTAGAAATGAGGTATCCTAGATAAAATACTATCTAAGATTTGGTAGTCATGACATGTCCATGACTTACCTTTTGTCACCAACTAAAGTTGGTAACTATACTAACTAATAAGGAATGAACAGTGGAATAAAGTATGGTCAACTACATGGGCGTGTAAAAGCACCAGGCAGTATCTCAGAGGTTGTAGTGGATCGGTCAGAAGGTCCATATTTATGTCCACTGGTTCATAGCAGGTTCTTTCGAAGGTTAACTCGCTTCGGAGGAACTTGTTCTTCCGAAGCCACTTATACTTCAGAAGAGGCTACTTCTTTCGAGGCTTGGGTCATTCTTCAGGCCTTCAAGCTTCAGAAGTCATTGTTTTGAATTCTTCTAAGTGTTGAACTTCGAAAGAGGGAAACTTTGTCTTCGGAAGTTAGAGTTTCTCTTCGGAAGCTGTAAGGCCCCGTTCCCGAGACCTCACAGTTGGTCATTCACAGCATTAAATACACTAAACGTTATAAATTTACAAACTTAAGCAGCGGAATAATTTTAACAAAAACCATTCATTTCATTTCATTAAACACTGTTTTTGAATAATACACTATTGTTTAATCTAATACAAAATAACTGTTTAATTGCATTACAAAACAACAACAATAATAGGGATGAATGGATGTCAGTGTTTTCCCGCCGAGAAGTTTCACCCTCGTGCCATCCTCAGCGGTATTTACGTGCCAACTGAAAATGTATAAAAGTCAGCGTTGCTAAGTGAGTTCTAGTTTTAAAAGTAATAAAATACTTTTTTTTAAGTTGTATATGAAAAATATTCTTTCAGTGAAATACAACTTTTTACTTTATATACGAGCACGCATTAACTATATGAACATATATTGTTCGTTCTCTTTACTGTATGCCTTGTTTGCTCTGTATTCTTTTATCTTTAGCTTTCACTATCTGTATGGACCAATGAGCAATACCCTAAACTGTATGCGTGGTGAAAACTGGTGATGGGCCATCTATATCTCTCAAAAGGGTTCTGTTTACTGTATACAAGGCCGATCCAATCACCCAGGACACGCTGCAAAGGTCCTGCCAATCTCAATTGACTGGCCCTGTGTGCATAATAGGGTAGCTAACCCGCAGCATAGTTGAGCTAACGACCACATGGTCGTGTACCTCCAGTAAGCTTGCAATACTTGTTAACATTTTATTAATGTTCCTCTTCTCTTCTTTATTGTTCTTCCTCTTTATTATTACAATATACTTTACGTTACGATAATAAACAGACCACGTAAAGTCACACACTATAAGTAATAATAATAGCAATAATAATAAGGAAACAATCATGAAACAATCATGAAACAATCATAATCATGCATGAAACCCATCATTAATAACCCTAGTCAAACATCGGTCAACACCCTAAGAGCACAAACTCCCAAAAATTCTCGTAATAAATTCTAAGTGTTTAGGCGCCTTGACACTATTTGGGCGCATGAGCCCTGTTTGGGCATTTCATCACTATGTAGGCGCATCAGTCAACACTTAGCTGCTTTAACACTTAGGCGCATGAACAATTCAGGCACATGGACATTATTCGGGCGTATGACCCATTCGGACGCATGGACACTTAAGACGCATGGGCTTACTCAGGCGTATGGAAACTTAGGCGCATGGGATTATTCAGACGCATGTGTACTATTGGGACGTATGGAAACTAACACTTAGTCATCTGACTAGTTTTCTAGGTGCATGAGGGCACTGTTTAGGAGCATGGACCTTAATTAGGCGCATGAACCTTCTGCTTGACATGATTCTAGGATAATTTCGAATCCAAACATCAAGCCTAACAGTTCTAAGCTTACCAAGGCTATTCCAAGCATGAAAAACCTATAAGCATTCAAGAATCATCATCCAACATGCATAATACATACGGGAATACATACATAAACATTTGAAAATCGTTTTAATACATTTTCAGCCCCAAGAGAGTTTAAAGCAAGTAAAAACCAGGGTCTAGAACTCACCTGGTGCAACTTGGGTGTTTCTTCCTTCTAACCCGCTTGCAAATAAGTTCAAACACCTAAAAACACACCAAAAGACACACACATGGACACACACACAAGCACATAAGCATGTAACTGAGACAAAAACTCAACATGAACACTTAAAACCACAAATTCTTACCTCTTCTTTTCTTCTTCTTCTAAAACCCGAAGTTCTCTTCTCTTTCTCTTCTCTCTCTCTCTCTAAAACCGATTGTAAAAAGTGAGGTGAAAGGAGGGTGGGCGGCCATGCCCACCTTTACACCAACTTTTCAAAGAAAGTGTCTTTTTGGGCACTTTTAGTCCCTCTACTTGGGCTTTATTAATTTTTTTTCTTTTACTCTTCATTTCTTGTCTTTGTTTTAAATAAATAACCAGGTGTTACAAGTCCACCCCTTATATAGGTTTCGTCCCTGAAACATGTTATTCTCAAACAGACGAGGGTAATGCTGCCTCATCTCCTCCTCAGTCTCCCATGTAGATTTGGATCTCTTCCTGTGCTTCCACTGTACACGCACAAGGGGAACCACTTTATTCCTCAACCTATTTTCTTTACGATCGATGATGGCCACTGGTTGCTCCACATAATTAAGCCTTTCGTCTACCTTGATATCCTCTAGTGGAACAATCATGTCTTCATCAGCTAAGCACTTTCTCAGATGAGATACATGGAATGTTGGGTGAATTCCACTTAACTCATCTGGTAACTCCTATCTATAGGCCACCTCTCCTACTCGAGCAATGATTCGGAAATGGCCTATATACCTTGGGCTCAACTTGCCCCGCTTCCTGAATCAGATAATACCCTTCCAAGGTGAGACCTTCAACATAACCCGGTCACCCGCCTGGAACTCGATCGGTCTGTGTTGTTTATCGACATACGACTTCTGCCTATCTTTAGCTGCCTTCATGAAGGCTTTAATCTTCTCAAGCTTCTCGGTCGTAGCCTCAATTACCTTGACGCTCCCCAATTCCTTCTGACCAGTATCACCCCAACAAACGGGTGTTCTGCATTTCCTACCGTATAGCATCTCATATGGGGGCATACCAATGCTGGCATAATAGCTGTTGTTGTACGAGAATTCGGCTAATGGTAAGTGGTCATCCCAACTTCCCCCAAAATCAATCACACATGCCCGACGCATGTCTTCCAATGTCTGAATGGTCCTTTCTGACTGACCATCAGTTTGGGGATGATAAGCCATGCTAACATGTAACCTCGTCCCCATGGCATCATGGAATTTCTTCCAGAATTTGATGTAAACCGGGTGTCACGATCAGATACAATAGACACCGGCACACCGTGACGAGTTACAATTTCCTTGATGAATAGATCCGCCAACCTCTCAGATGAATATGTCTCACGGATTGGTAGGAAGTGAGCACTCTTCATCAGACGGTCCACAATCACCCATATGGCATCGTACCCTTTCGGAGTACGCGACAGCTTCATAATGAAATCCATGGTGATGTGTTCCCACTTCCATTCCGGTATATCCAACGGCCTTCACCTGTAAGCAAGTAAGGCACTTACTCACATACTCCACCACATCACGCTTCATACCCGACCATCAATAATCTTTCTTCATATCTTGATACATTTTTGTGGCACTAGGATGAATGGAGTATCGAGTCTTGTGAGCTTCATCCATACTCCTCACACGTAGATTCCCAAAACGAGGAATCCACACCAGTCCAAATCGAGTTTTAACACCAAGTGTGTTTTCACCCAATTCCCCAACCAGACCTCTCATCCTTTCAGAGTTAAGATGATCTTCTTTCAGTGCCTCATCTTGAAACTCTTTGACTTGCTTCATCACATCGGAGGTCATGATCAGTTGATATGCTTTCACCCGAATTGGCTCGGGCCTCTCCTTTCGGCTAAGAGCATCAGCCACCACGTTGGCTTTGCCCGGATGATAGTGGATCTCGCAATCATAATATTTTATGAGTTCCAACCACCTCCTCTGTCTCATGTTCATATCTTTTTGCTCGAAGAAGTACTTCAAGCTCTTGTGGTCAGTGAAAATGGTGCACTTCGTCCCGTAGAGATAGTGCCTCCAAATCTTCAATGCAAAGACCACGGCTGCTAGCTCCAAGTCATGAGTGAGATAATTGACCTCATCAACTTTCAACTGTCGGGATGCATAGGCTATAACCTTCCCTCTCTGCATTAGCACGCACCCCAACCCTGAGTAGGAAGCATCTAAATAAACCACCAAATCCTCGCTTCCTTCGGGTAATGACAGAAGATGAGCTTGAGTCAATCTTGCCTTTAACTCCTCGAATGCTTGCTCTTGAGCTTAACCCGATATAAACTTTACATCCTTTCGGGTCAACTTGGTTAGTGGGGAAGCGATCTTGGAAAAGTCTTGAATGAACCTTCGATAGTATCCCGCCAATCCTAAGAAACTACGAATCTCTGATGGTGTTTTCGGAGACTTCCATTGCATCACTAGCTCCACCTTTGCGGGGTCTACCATAATCCCGTCAGGATTCACCACATGACCCAAGAATTGAACTTCGCTCAACCAGAACACGCACTTGGAGAATTTGGCATGCAACTCCCCCCTTCTTAATGTCTCCAACACCTCCCGAATATGACGGCATGCTCTTCTTCGCTCTTCGAGTAGATCAGAATATCATCAATGAACATAATCACTGATCTATCCAACATAGGCCGGCATACCCGATTCATCAAATCCATAAAGGCAGCTGGCGCGTTAGTTAGACCAAAAGACATAACGAGGAACTCGTAGTGCCCATAATGCGTACGGAAAGTTGTCTTAGGAAAGTCTTGTTCCTTCACCTTTAATTGATGGTAGCCAGATCGTAGATCTATTCTCGAGAACCAACTAGCACCTTGGAGCTGGTCGAACAAGTCATCAATCCTTGGTAACAGGTATCGATTCTTCACCGTCAACTTGTTCAGCTCTCAATAGTCAATGCACATTCGCATACTTCCGTCTTTTTTCTTTACAAACAATACCGGAGCACCCCATGGAGAGATACTCGGTCGAATGAATCCCTTATCCATCAACTCCTGCAATTGGTTCATGAGTTCCTTCATCTCAGTCGGAGCTAATCGATATGGTGCTTTGGAAACGGGTTGAGCACCGGGTATCAAATCAATTTGAAACTCAATCTCGCGATCCGGTGGCACGCCAGGTAAGTCTTCCGGGAATACGTCCTGAAAGTCGCAAACCACTGGTACCTCAGATAATTGCGGTACCGACGCATCCACATCTTTTACATATGCCAAGTAGGCACTACATCCACGTTTCATGCACTTCCCCGCCACCGCCATTATGATCATCTTCAGGATCGTAGTAACGCGATCTCCATGAATCGTAACCAAACTCCCATCCGGCGCAACTAGCCGAATCATCTTCTTGCGACATACGATGTTTGCTTCATAGGTTGATAACCAGTTCATCCCTAGTACTACATCAAATCCACCTAGGGGCATCACGTGTAACCTAGCAACAAACCTATGACCTTCTAGTTCTATAGCACAGTCCTCTATCACCTCAGTAATTCTAGTGGACTTGCCAATAGCGGTTTCTACATCGAATGGTTCACTAACACTTCTACTACTAGTAGGCAACTTAGCACAGAAAGTAGTGGAAATAAAACTCCTACTAGCACTAGAATCAAACAATACAGAGGCACAAGTTTGATTTACTAGAAACATACCTGACACAACATCGGGATCAGCTCTGGCCTCCTCCCGGTCATGGTGTAAGCTCTAGCACCTGCCCTCTGCCCTCCTTCCTCCGGCTTCTTCTTCTCCGCTCCAGAGTTCTCTGCCCTTGGCTTCTTACAGTCTCTAGCGATGTGGCTAGGCTTGCCACACCTGAAGCATACATTCATTCCCATTCTGCACTCACTTGTATGCTCCTTTCCACATTTACCACACCTTCTCAGCCCTAATCTTGACGACACCCCACGGTCCTCCACCTTTACCTTGTTGTTGTTTGGAGTAAAACCACCACGTCCAAACCTCTTCCCATTCCGTTTCTTACCATCCCCACTCGTCTTCTTTACCTCCACCACGGTCTCCTCACGCTCATCATACAATCTACCCGCCAAATCTATCACCGATCGGAAGGTACCTGGCTGAGCAGCAATCAGGTGCCTGGGAATGTCAGCCGCAGTCCTTGGACGTACCTCTTGATCTTCCTTGATACCGGCGTCACCTGATCTGGCACCAGCCTCGCCATCTCATTGAATTTAGTGGTGTACTGCTGGTGGGTCATGGTTCCCGCTTCAAGTTGCAAGAACTCCCTCTCAACCTTGTCCATCTCCCTGTGATGACAAAACTCCTCAATAACCACTTCTAAACTCCTCCCATCGCATCTTCCTAACGGCTCTGGCACCCTCAGCTTGGACAATATTGTCCCACCAATACAGCGCTGAATCCACAAAAGAGTGAGTCGCGAACTTCACCTTCTTGTCCTCGCGGCACTCACTGATTTCCAGAACTGCTTCCATCTCCCTCACCCAGTGGTGAGCGGCAGCAGCATTGCCATTGCCATCGAAGGTCGGGGGCTTACACCTTGGAACGCCCCATAACTGCACCCTACGGTCGCTACCCCCCCACTACATCATCCTCCTCCTCATCAGACAACACAACCTCAGGCTCTGGTTGTTCCTCCTCCCTTCTACTTCCCTTGCCCGTTGATCCCTTTCTATTCTCCTTCTCCTTCCTCTCCTTACTTCTCACAGCCCTGATGACTTCAGTCACGACAGACGGTAAGACTGTCTGCATGACCTAGTGTACCTCATCAGCAATCGCCGCCTTAGCTGAGGTATTTAAGCTAGCATTCTCGTTCTCTTCGCTGCAGTCATGGACCTCAGGGTTTTCATGGGTCGTCTCAGGAGCCTTAGCACTACTCCTAGTCACATGTGGACGGCCTCTGCCTCTAGGAGTCTTGAAAGATTTTCGTCCAACCATCCTCTATCACACTATAAGATTCAAACACTAACCCGGTCATTCAAGGTAATAACTCAATTTATGTCAAGTATAATAAGTCCCTAATTACAGTGGTCAGTTATGATTAGACACTTACTTTACTCTTCATACCCCAAGCATTTCCTATCCTGACTTAATCAGTATCTAAATCTACTAAGAGCACATAAATCAAATAGCATGCGCACATAATACAGGTTAACATTAGGAAAAGACATACCTGATGTCATGTAGCTACTCGGGTTGACATCCCTCCATTTGCCCCATTGTCAGTTTATGTTTAGGTTTTAAAATTTATTTAACCCAATTCTCTTAAACTTTGGCTCTGATACCAACTTGAAAGGCCCCGTTCCCGGAGACCTAACAGTTTGTCATTCACAACATTAAATACATTAAACGTTATCAATTCCAAACTTAAGCAACTGAATCATTTTAACAAAAAGCATTCATTTCATTTCATTAAACATTGTTGTTGAGCAATACACTATTTTTTAATCTAATACAAAATTGTTGGATTCTATGTGCCCAAGACACATGGAATATTGATGCGGTTAGTACGTTATGATCCAAGTCGGGTTATACCCAATAACAAGCTTAGCAAACACCAATAAATATTTAATTGATGATATGATCATGCAATTAAATATTTACACCAATTTAGAAAATAAGTTTTCTAAATAAGTTGCATATGAGATGGAACAACTTATTAGGATATTTTGTTCATGATTATTATTTGTAATGTTATTTAAACAAATTAGATAACATCAAATAATAAAAGGGGTTTATACTTATACAATTAAATAGTTAATTGTATAAATTATTAGATGACTAATTTAATTTGTACGTGTGTATTTGAGAGGGAAAATTATTTTCCCTTTTAAAAACTTTCGGCCGCCCATCAAAGGGATTGGCCCTTTTCTTTTCTTGAACACACACACAAAAGCATGTCATTGACTAGAATCCTTTTACCACTCTCATTACATGCAAAATTAAGAAACCAAAAACACTCTCCTTTCTCTCTCTAGTTCTCGGCAATTAGCAGCAAGATTGGGGTCTTCTCTTTGGTTTTTGGTGTTCATCTCCCTAAAAGAAGAGTGTTTGCACACAAGCTTGGGGTATACAAACTTGAGGGGTCCTTCCTTGGAGTCTTGGCCGATTCACAAGCATCATTCAAACCTTCCTTGGTTGACATTTTGGCTGGAGAAAGGTAGTTCATCACAGCTTTATGAAGCTGTGATTTTATGTCACTTACATTTTGTTCATAGCTTGCTCATTCACATATTAAAGATCCTTTTGATTGGGTTTGTTTTTCCATCTTAAAACATCATTAAGAACATGAAATTTTCAGAGTGGGTTTGTTTTTCCATCTTAAAACATCATTAAGAACATGAAATTTTCAGATTATAAACATGTTATAATGCTATACTTCCGCTGCGTTTTTCAGAAAGTTTAAAAGGTTAAACTTGTTTATTTTGTGTTCTATCAAACCCAACAATGGCATCAAGAGCCGGTTATGTGGATAACTTGCTTGTTCTTAGTCTTTAAAATCGGTTTTAAAGAAGTATTATCACTTATTATAGGCTGATTTTGGGCTGCTATATTTTGTATGAATGATTCCCCAAACTTTCAAGGTCATATCACACATGCTAGTGATTAGACCTTGAAAGATATATATTATGAAATGTTGATTGTTTGGACAATGTTTAAAACCCAAATTTTAGTTTATGTTGGCTGAAATTTGGTGGTTTTAAGTGGGGTTTCATTATATGTTTGGATGATATGATCATTGGATGTTAGTGTGCATAACCTAGCCTTTGGCCCTTTTGATTTGGATGATTGCAATGGTTGGTTTTATTTATTCAATTGGGTTGTAATTTTATGTTTATTATTTGGGTTGTAATTATTTGTTCATTTGGTTATGTAATTAATAGATTAGGTGCATTTCTTTTATTAGAAAAAAATGTATTAGGATACAATTTTGTAAAAGAAAGATGCACAAGATCAAGACCCAAAGATGGACATCAAGAACATGGACCTTGAAGTATTTGGATATGGATTCAAGTGGGAGTCCATGGACACATATAATGTGTCATTACCAACCCTTAAGAAAGACCTTATGATGACACTTGTGATGGCAAACAAGTGTTGTCAACTTAGTGGCTATGGTTATGCACTCATGTTTGTATGTTTATGCTTGTTTGAATGTTTGTTATTTGATTGTATGGTTGAAATTTTAACATGCATTACAAACTAATTAACAAACTTAACAAGTTATAAAAATGATGGTTCTTAATCATTAAAATGTAATAAAAGGTTATTAAAATGATTTAATGATTTTAAAGATTAAAATTGGTTTTAATCAAAGGACCATAGGGTACCTTGTATTTGAAAGCATACAAATACAAGTACATAGAGTTTTCTAAAACTTGTATTATGAAATCTCTAAAAATTTTAAACAAGATCAACACCGTCCTTTTACACAACACTTGAGTCACTTGGGAACTCTTAGTGGGATAAAGGTCACCTAACCATTTTGAGGGAACTTGCGACTTGAGGTGAGAATGCCTTATTTGTGGGATAAAGGTCACCTAACCACTTATTTTGGCAAACTCACACGTAGGTGTAAGTAGGGTATCTTGATTTGCAAACCATGTCAAATGGATCACCTATGGTGTGGTTTCCAAATGGTGTTGGTGGGATTAACATGCCGACTTTACATATGATGTTTAAAATCGATCCCATATTTCTAGAAGTTGCAAATGGTTGCAATCGTCAAACGTTGACCACCTTATTAATTTAAATCGTGGGATAAAGGTCACCTAACCACAATTTAAATGTAATGTTGGGTTCTAGACTTTAATATAAAAATGACCTTAAAAGGCATTAATTATTAAAAATAACAATATCGAAAATACTAAAATAGATCTTTGTTAATTTTGTAGATGGCCACCAACAATGAAAATCACGATAACTCATCCGCGTCCAACCAATCATTACGAGCGATCCTCCAAAGGAACGTCTAAATCATAACAATTTATTGATTGGTATCGAAACTTGAGAATCGTTCTCAAGCAAGAGAGAAGATCATATGTTTTTGTTGGACCAAAAGAACCAATGAGCCAAGATCAGAAAACCTCTAAGTCCCACATGATATCACAACAACTGCTGAAGGCTTCATCAGCAGTTCGACAAGTGCTGAAGACTTCAACAGCTGAAGATCAAGTACTGAAGACTTCAACAGTGAAGACTAAAGTGCTGAAGCTCAACAGCTGAAGAACACAAGTGCTGAAGCTCAACAGCTGAATAAACAAGTGCTGAAGCTGAACAGCTGAAGAACACAAGTGCTGAAGCTGAAGACCAAAGTACTGAAGTACAACAGCTGAAGAGTCTACAAGTGCTGAAGATCAACAACTGGTGTACAAAGTCTGAAGACAAAGACTGAAGACATCAGCTGATGACATCTACTGAAGTCATCAGCTGATGAAACGTCTGAAGTTCAAGTCCGAAGCCCAAGTACTGAAGTTTCAGTAGTTTGTCACAACAGCTGAAGAGTACTTCTTCAGTAGTTGTGATATCAGTAGTTTTATGTTTTACTTTCAGTAGTTTTGTAAAACGACTGAAAGCTTGTTCTTCAATCGTTGTAGTGTCAGTAGTTTTATGTTTTTCAGTAGTTGTAGTACTGATAACACTTAGTATTTTTGTAAGAAGATGTCAGCTGTTTTGACATCTTCAGTAGTTGTGTTTCAGTTGGAATATTCTGTTAGATGTTAATATCAAGTGACA
The DNA here is from genome assembly GCA_025506515.1 of Flaveria trinervia. Taxonomy (NCBI): domain Eukaryota; kingdom Viridiplantae; phylum Streptophyta; class Magnoliopsida; order Asterales; family Asteraceae; genus Flaveria; species Flaveria trinervia. The sequence continues at coordinate 81,134,030 of CM046442.1, forward strand.
TCAGCAGACGTCACATCTCTTATATAAGAGGTGTCGACCTAATTGTAATTGTGACATTCCGTTACCACAAAGAGAATATTGAATGAAATATCTGCAGAATTCTCCCTATCTATAACCGTTTTTGTTCTTACATTGAATATCTTTTTTGTTCTTGTGAATTGGCTAATTCATTGTTAGAATTCCGCTCTATACTCTCTAATCAATCAAACGTACATCACTGATCCTAACAAGTGGTATCAGAGCAGGTTAATCATTGATTGATCTAACAATTGATCATTGAAACTGCTAATTGATATCTATGTTTGATTGAATTAGCATATTTGCAAGAACTGGTTATAGATTATTGAATTTCTGACGCTTTCGTTCATTTATTTTGAGATCTCTCTTGGTTCAATTGGTTGTTGTGTTTTTTCTAAATCTGTTATACTTAATTGAATTTGATTGAATCTGAGATGACTACTCTTTCTAATGATCCTCACAATACTGGTTCCTCAACCAAGCCCCCGATGCTGGTTAGGACCGAGTATAACATATGGCAGTGAAGAATGCTTCATCACCGTCTGTTAACAGTTCAGGTTGTTGGACATCTGTGGTACATGGACCACATAAGCCTATGGTGAACAATCCGGAAACCAATCAAATGGTTCCAAAGAAAGGAACAATACTCTGATGAAGATCGGAAACTGTTTGAGATTGATGCTAAAGCCCATGGAATTCTGGCCATGGCACTGCCTAATGAAATCTATTCAGGGCTTATGCATCATGAAACTGCTCATGATCTCTGGAATGCCCTGAAGGAACAATTCGGTGGCACAGATGAGGTCTTAGCAAACACAGAGAAATCCTTGCCCAACAATATGAGACATTCTCTCATAGAAAGTGTGAGACACTGACGCAACAGTTTGAGCGTTTTTTCCTGCTTGATCTCTGAGCTGAAAATGGTGAAACAGAATACACCAATAGCCAGATGAATAACAGGTCCCTCAGATCACTGCCTGAGAGATGGGACACATACACTATTGTCCTACGCTCCAGTGCAAATCTGGATAGCCTATCTCTCACCCAACTTCAGGGAATCTGCTTACATTCGAAAGAGAGATAGAGCAGAAGAGGAAACTGTCCTCATCAGGAAAGCTCACTGATGACTTTGTACCAGGGAATACTACTGCCTTGGTTGGTCATGAGTCAGAATATGCTGCATCTGAAAGCAATTATGATGAGCATATTGATTTCTCTTCAAATAGTTCTGATCATGCATTTGTTGGTATTGAGAGTCATTCTGGCAGTAATAGTGACAATCTATGCTTCATCATGGATGATTTGAAAGGAATAGCTGATGATGATCTAGAAGAGATGGATTTCTGAGCCAAATGGCATTGATTAATATCATCTCAGAAGTTCTATAAGAGAACTGGCAGGAATTTTCCTGGACTCTCTGGCAAAACCAAAGTTGGTTTTGACAAGAGTAAGTTGAGGTGTCACAAATGCCAAGGCTGGGACACTTTGCAAGAGAGTGTAGATCAACTGGATCTAACTCTTCTGCACCCTTTGTGACTTTTCCTAGTACTAGTCCACAAAACAGAGGGCAACATCCTGCTGGGTCTGGTCATCATTCACATCCTAGGTCTCCTGCATACTTTGTTCCACAGGGTCAAATGTCATATCCTTATCCCTGCTATTATATGCCTCAACCAAATCCTGTTCAAGCTCCAATTGCACAACAACCACAAGCATTGCCTGAACCACAACCTTCCCAATCTCATCAACAAACTCAACCTCAACAACACAGCTTCTTCACCCAGGAGTTGTTGACTGGAGCAGTTTACCAGATGACTTGTCTGGTCATGAACAACTGTTCTCAGGTGCTGGTCAACATGGTGGTGAAGTCCCTTTGGAAATCTAGCTCTTATGGCTTTGGATTCTGCTGATACTTCATCCACTAATGCCTCTACACCAAAGGTATCACAGGTATCCTCTGAGGCAAAAGCCAAATTATGTTCTGAAACATGCATAGCAGCATTTGCATCTATTAGAGAAGCAAATGTAGCTTTAATCAACAAGAACATTGAGCTAGAACAAATAATTTCCAAAAGCAAAGCTGAATTTGAGTCTGTGCTTAATGATAAGAATGATGAGATTTACAAACTTAAATGCCAAATAACTGATGATAAGGCTAGGGAAGAGATACTTCTAGAGAAGTATAAAGATCTCAAGGAAACCTTGCAGTCACCCAGGTAGAGTGTGATCGATGGGTACAATCATGCAAAGGTTTTGAAATGCTTCTTAGTAAGCAATCTGCTTCCAATGTGAAGTTTGGCATTGGTTACAATCACACTGCTCCACCTACAGATTTTACTCCCAGAGCAGAGGTAGAATCTGATGGTGAGAGTAATAACCAATCCATTTCATCATTGATCTACTTTCTGATTCAGCACTATCAGAGTAGAAGTCAGCACTAAGCCCTCTCAGAACCTATCAGTTGATGTTGATGGTTCCACTGCTGACACTCACATGATCAATGAGTTGATCAACTCAGGAGTTAATTCTGAAAGTCTTGAAAGGACTAGAGAGCAAGATTTAAAACCTGAAGTTCAAAACTCCAACTCTGCCAGTACTGAAAAGAAGAAAACTGTCAGTAGAAAGTTTTGAAGACTACTAAAGAGGAAGTCAAGAAAGCAAACAATGCTTCCAAGCACTGAAGAGCAAGTCTTAGTTGTTTCATCCTCTTTAGTTGATGATCAACCTAAGATGAAGAAGAAACCATGAAGATTGGTGGTAAATCATCTTACAGATGATTGACAAAGAGGATCCAAACTCAAACATAAAGAGGAAATTAAAGAGAAAATGGTAAAATGAAAACTGAGTTTGAGACCACATTTGTATCAGCAACATCAAATCCTGTAACCCTTAAGTCCACAAAGAAATCCAAAAAGGAAGGGGTTAAACAGGTAACAGCTGAGATTGCTCAGAAGAAGAAGGTGCAACATAGGAACTTATCAAACTCCACTGGCAATGTGTCTGATGAGCTGAAAGCTTTATCACAAAATCAGACACAGCTGGTTATGATGGTTCAACATCTATTGGGAAGAGTTAACCAATTAGATGCTCCTATGTTGAAACCACAGAAAAGGAGGTCCAAGCCAAAGGATTCCTCTTCTTCACCATCTTCTTCCTCTCAGGCTGTTGTTTCCAATAAACCTGTTAGTTTACCATCTGTTGATGAGACCAGGCCCAAACCAAAAAGGTTTGGGTCTCCAAAACTAACTGATTGTTTATTATTGCAGGGTTCTTCAACATGCCAAAGTAGCATCTGGTATGTAGACAGTGGGGGATCTATGCACATGACTGGAAACAGCTCTCTTCTTCATGACTACTCTCAAGGAAAGAAGGGGTTTGTTTCTTTTGGCAATGATGCTAGGGGTTACATCATTGGAACGGCTTTGTCTCCAATGGAGAAATAAAGTTTGATGATGTTAATCATGTGGAAAATCTCAAGTACAATCTCTTGAGTGTCAGTCAAATGTGTGATAAAGGCCATGTTGCTCTTTTCACCAGTCAGAACTGTAGGATTCTGTCATCCAAAGTTCTGCATTTGATTGATAAGGTGTTGGATGATCACACTCTCCTGAGAGCCAAGGACAGAAGAGTGTATGCCTTAGATCTTTCCAAGAAAATAGATCTCAGAGGCAATCCTTGCCTATTTTCCAAAGCCTCTTCTCAAGAATCTAAACTGTGGCACAGAAGGCTGGGTCATGTAAATTTCAAAAACATGAATCAGCTAATCCACATAGTTTAGTTAGAGGCTTACCAATAAAGGAGTTCCACTGTGATGAAACCTGCACTGCTTGTTTAAAAGGAAAATAGCACAAAGTCTCATTCCCTCCTATTGAAGAGCCTAAGTCCACTGCCTGCTTGCAATTACTGCATATGGATCTATTTGCCCTGTGAGAGTAATGAGCATGGCAAAGAAGAATACTGTCTGGTAATTGTGGATGATTACTCCAGATTTGTATGGACTTTCTTTCTACATTCAAAGATGAGGTTGCTCAGAAGATTATTCACTTTGTGTTGTATATTGAGAAGCAGTATTCCCTCCAGTCAAGTGTATTAGGAGTGACAATGGAACTGAATTCAGAAACCATACACTTGATGACTTCTATCTTTCAAAGGGAATCAAAAGGCAGTTTAGCATACCAAGGACTCCAAAACAAAATGGAGTAGTGGAGAGAAAGAACAGGACCCTAATTGAAGCTGCAAGGTCCATGCTGGCTGACTCTGGTTTGCCACTGACCTTTTGGGCTGAAGCTGTTAACACAGCTTGCTATGTGCAGAAAGAGTCTTAGTAAATCAGAGGTTGATGAAGACTCCATATGAATTTCTCCATCACTTGGCTCCTCTAATTTCATTTTTCAAAGCATTTGGGTGTCCCTGTTTTATTCTCAACACAAAGGATCAACTCCAAAATTTGATCCTAAGGTGGATGCAGGGTATTTTGTTGTTATTCATCTACTTGCAAGGCATACAGAGTCTTCAACTGCAGAACAAAGATAGTTGAAGAGACTTTGCATGTGAAGTTTAATGAATCTCCTATGGACAAGATTCCACAAAACCCTGTGGAGTTGTTTGATTTGGACATACTGCAATTTTCCTTATCAACCTCCAGCTGTTGCAGATATGTGGATATATCATCTTTGCAGCATGTCTTCCACCTGGTGGTATTGATGATGATGATGATAATATCAATACTCACCTTTCAAGTTTAGTGACCAACTGCCTGTGTCTGCTAAATTTGATGTTCCTGTAGCTTCAGCAGTTCCATCCACAACAAATGCTGATGAGATCTCTGATTCCTCTACATCTTTTGAGTTACCATCTAATTCTTGGTTTCAAGAGTCTGCATCAACATCTGCTGCTGCTGAAGGTCCTACAAACACTTGCACATATCTCATTGTTTATCAAGAACTGAAGAATCACCCAATGTCTCAGATTATTGGTGATATCAATGCTGGTGTTTCAACAAGAAGTCAATTGTCTAACTTCTGCTTCTATGCTCTCTTCATCAGTCAGCTAGAGCCAAAGAACTACCATGTTGCTTTGAGAGACAATGGATGGGTTGAAGCCATGCAGCTTGAGCTACTTCAGTTCAAGAAACAGCAAGTGTGGGAACTGGTTCCTCTTCCCCAGGTAAGTGTGCAATAGGCACTAAATGGGTGTTTAGGATAAAACTGATGAAAATGGGCTTATTGTTAAGAACAAGGCTAGATGGTTGTACAGGGTTTTTCACAAGAAGAAGGTATTGACTATGATGAAACCTTTGCCCCTGTAGCCAGACTAGAGGCAATCAGATTGTTTTTAGCCTATGCTGCATTCCACAATCTTAAAGTTTTTCAAATGGATGTCAAAAGTGCCTTTTTATATGGTAAAATAAAGGAAGAAGTTTATGTGTGTCAACCACCAGGTTTTGAGGATAATAAACATCCTGAATGGGTGTATAAACTTGATAAGGCTCTTTATGGGTTGAAACAAGCTCCTAGAGCCTGGTATGAGACACTTTCCACTTTTCTTCTTAAGAATAATTTCACTAGAGGCTCCATTGATAAAACTTTGTTTATTAAGAAGGTGGATCAGCATAAGCTACTTGTTCAGATTTATGTTGATGATATCATTTTTGCATCCTCTGATCCCCAGTTGTGTGATGATTTTACAACATTAATGAAAAAGAGGTTTGAAATGAGTGCAATGGGAGAATTACAGTTCTTTCTAGGCTTGCAAATTAAACAAAAGGCTGATGGAACCTTTATTCATCAGTCAAAATATACAAAAGATCTTTTGAATAAGTTTGATTTACAAAACTGTAAGCCCTGTTTCTACTCCCATGTGCAACACCACACAACTGGATGCTGATCAGAAAGGTAAAGCTGTTGATGAAACACTTTACAGATGTATGATTGGGTCCTTGATGTATTTAACAGCTTCTAGACCAGATATTATGTTTGCTACATGTGTTTGTGCTAGATTTCAGGCTGCTCCTAAAGAGTCTCATTTGATTGCAGTCAAGAGAATCTTTAGATATTTGCAAGGTACACAATCTCTGGGTTTATGGTATTCCACTGGACACTCTTGCAAATTAGTTGCTTTTTCAGATAGTGACTATGCAGGGTGCAAGTTAACTAGAAAGTCAACTTCTGGTGGTTGTCAATTCCTAGGCAACTGTTTGATTTCTTGGCAGAGTAAGAAACAAACATCTGTTGCTACATCAACTGCTGAGGCCGAGTACATTGCTGCTGCAAGTTGCACTTCTCAGGTACTCTGGCTTCAGAACCAACTTCTGGATTATGGCATTACAGAGACTAAGACTCCATTATTAATGGATAGTGCTTCAGCTCTGTGTATTGTCAAAAATCCAGTCCAGCACTCTAGGACCAAACAATAGAGATCAGACATCACTTTATTCGGGATTGTTTTGAAAAAGGTCTGATTGATCCTAAGTTTGTGCCTAGTGCTGATGAGCTTGCAGATATTTTTACTAAGCCTTTGGATAGTTCTACTTTCCAAAACCTTGTGTTAAGGCTTGGTATGCTGCAGCTAGAATAAGTGACAACTACTGATGATTTCAGTAATAATACTGGTGATCATTGGTAACCATGTCACATATAAGTACTGATGAGTTCTTTCACCTTCAGTAGTTTTTATAACTACTGACGGCTAAATGCCTCACAAGTACTGAAGTACTTTATCTGTTCTAACTACTGATGTAGTTACAACTACTGAAATCAGTACAAACAGATAAGTACTGACGTCCTATGAAACACCTGAAAAGCAGATGCAAAGTCTGATGAGTAAGTGTTGAGGACAGTATGAAACAGCTGAAAGGCTATGAATTGACGAAAACTACTGAAGAGAACTTTCTCTTCAGTTGTTTCTACAACTGCTGTTTCATTCTAAACAACTGAAGCAAAACCATGTCTTCGGTAGTTTTATAACTACTGATGACTAACACCAAGTCTTCAGCTGTTTAAAACAACTGATGACAAAACCACTGTCTTCAGTAGTTTCACAACTACTGATGACAAACACCAAGTCCTCAGTTGTTTCATCATCTGAAGTCAAAACCATGGTCTTCAGTAGTTTTCTAACTGCTGATGCCTAAAACCACGACTTCAGCTGTTTGAACGTCTGAAAGGGTAATACCATGTCAACAGTCGGTTTAAAACTACTGATGACTAACACCAAACCCTTCAGTCATTTTCTCACCCCTACCCTAAATACCTGTCCTCTTCTCTAATGTTTCATTAGCCGTTATTTTCTGAACTTCTCTCTCTCAAACATGGCGACCATGAGTCTGAAACCACGACATAACTGCGTTGCTTACCTTACAAAGTCGGCTTTCTGGAACAAATATGATAATGCCATTGACTTAATGGTGGATTCCCCATATCGCACAGCCTTTCTCTTGAATCCACCATCTACCCTGAATCCCTCAGTCAATTCTGGTCAAATGCTTTTGTTCATACTATGAGTCTACTCGGCCAGATCTCTGTTCGGTCCCTTGTCAACCAGAAACAGTGGGTCGTTACAGCCGACATCATTCGTCAGGCATTACACTTACACGACTCCACCGCTGTGACTGAATACCCAAAGGGCATAACAGATATGTCATTTATCAATCATGGGTATGAAGGTGATCTTCGGGCTACAACCGTTCTAAAGAAACATTTCCATGACGCTGAGAAAGTTTTTTTCACATGGTAAATGTCTGCTTAGCCTCCAAGACATCTTCTTGGGATCAAATGTCATCCCAATGGCAACAGGTATTGTATTCTATTCTAGAACACCAACCGCTAAATTTTTCTGAAATCGTGTTTCTAGAAATAAGAACTTGGCTCAGAAACCTGTGGCAAACCGATGGCCATTATATCCCAGGTTTCTGATGGCCATTATTTTAGATGAATTAAAATCTGATGGCCTTGTTGGCCTTGGAGTCCCTGCACCAGCTGTTTTGGCTGAGGTATACTCCAGGCACAACTCAGACCTTACACTCAAAGAAGCTGCCCGAATGCTAAAGCCCAAGCACAGGGAACCCACAGCTTCCTCCACCAGAACCAAAGTCCCCACTAAACCAAAACCAAAACACCCAAAACAGCTATTCAGGAGATGAGTCCCCTGAAGATGCTCCTGTACCACCAACGCAGGATATACTTGCTGGCTTAAACCCCCACAGTATCAGAGACTCTACCAGCCATAGCCGCTCAGGATTCCTCTCAAAAGGAGCCTGCAGCCACCACACAAGGGGTACCCACACATCTGGGATCTTCCTCACTTGAGGAGATTGCCATTGAAGAGCACCATCCTCCCAGGTGCACACTGCTTCTACCCCATCTCCCCATGCAACCGCCCCCCAAAGTCCAACCATAATTATTGCAAACGTGCTGACTCAGTTGCATGCCTCTCCTCCTCCCCAACAACCACCAACAAAGGGGAGAACCACAGATATTAAGGAAGAGGATCATCATGCTTTTGACAACCCACAGCACCGGGTTTTACAAGTTCTATCTCCTAGTGTGGATAGGGAGATTAGAACATCTAGTGAGGCTGCCACCTCTTCTGCATCAGCACATGATCAGAATGAGGCTGGTAACATTGCTAAGACCTCACTAGAGGCAACAGCTGATGAAGGACATAGTCCTGAGGCTGGAAGTCCCCAGTTCCAAGAAAAGGGGCACATGCTAAAACTGGTCTACACCCAGTGCATGTACATCCTGCTACAAGCAGGAGGTCAGGTGATTCAGCATCTGCTGATGATGACCTGGGCTTTTTCTATGACGTTCTAGCCCACAACACCATCCTGGAGGCTGAGGTAAGCAGACTACAAGAACTGCTTGCCAAGAAGTCTCAGGATGTAAGTCCATCTGCCCCCACCAACCCACAGATGGCACCTTCATTTGAAGGTCCCCCAAACACTTTACCCTCTCACTCCACTGAGCCTCCAACCTCTGCTTTTGGCACTATCTCTCCGGGACAAAACCCCCCTGAGCAGATGGTTCTGTATTCCAACATTTCCTACCTCTCATCACTCCCATCATCAATGACATTGTTTATAAAGCCATTGATGAGAGGATCTCCTCAAGTCTACAACCACTCATTGATGATGCTGTGCAAAAGAAACTTTTTGCGGTACAAACCCCTGCCACCAATGCATCCAAAAGGGGGAGAGTACTGCAGTGAAAGAAAAGAAAAGAAAAAGAACTGAGGATGAGAAGGCACAAGAGAAACCGAGGAGTTGGAAAAGAAAAGAACAACAACTGATCACTTACAAAAGAAAGAAAAGTGCTGGTGATCAATTGAATGCTGAAGAAAATCCTTGGAAGAGCTGGAAAAGATGCAGATGATACACACAGCCGATCCATGGACAAAATCATTGAGCAACTCTTCAAGCAAGGCTTTGATACAGCCACACTAAACAGTGAGATCAGGAGGTTGGAAGTAGAGGAAATTCAAAACAGATGGGCTGGGTATGATGTGCTGGAAAGAGAGATTGGAGATCATGATTCGATTCATAGCCAAATACTTAGGAAGATCACTATGGAGATTCGTTCATGGACCAGAGACAGCATTCTGGCTATAGCCACCAGAATCTGTTTGTCTGAGCAATTTCATAAGGGGATTATCATTGAAGCACTTGATGAGCTGTGGCTGGAAAAAGGTTTGAAATGGCAAGACTTACAAAAGCCAAACTCACAACCAAAATTCTTGAACAACCTTCCCATCACCCACTCAAAAACAGCCTACCCCTCAAATCTCCAAACTAATCTCAAAACCCAAATCCAAACATCCTCAACCTTCAAAACCAATTCCTTTACCACAAAAAACACCAACCATCATCCAGTGATGCACCTAGAAGGAGGAGAAGGGTGCTGAGGATAGAAGAAGATGAAGAAGAAGAGGATGAAGATGATAGTCTGCCACTCTCTGCTGTTCTAAGGCTACCAGAACCCAGGAGTCAACTCATGATCACACCTGACTCTCAAAGGGAAACGGTTAGAGTCAAAATAGAAGATGAAGAACAGCAGAGCAGCATGATGAGAACTACTGAAGATGGTTGACAAGGAATTTCCTCAGTCATCATCTATACAAGCCATGAAAGGGCATGCTCAGAGGCTGTACACTCTCAGACACACATTTCAGTATCAGAAGGAGAGAGTGAGAGTATGGCCAGACCCCAAGGTGAGTTCTAGAATCCACAAAAGATCCATTCCACACAGATACAATGGCCAGGTTAGAAAAACAATAGACTCTACAATCATGTTGGCCATTGTAGTCTCACCATGGAAATAATCGATGAATTCAAGAAGGCTCATCAATCAAAAATGACCCCTCAAGCCTTACTGGAAAACAAGATGATCAAAAAAAGGTTTATTATATAAGAAGCTTGAAGACATTAAGAAGAATGAGCTCCAGTTACTCCTTGAGGGCACTCATCCTGATGATTTGTCTATAGGGAGGTAACTACAGTGGAGTTGAAGAATGGCAGGACTGTAAAGTACTTATCTGAGTACTATGGTCCAGAGTTCTTTGTTGAAGGAGGAGTAGAAGAACTCTCCAAGGAGGAACAGGTTGTTCTCCTTGAGGCCTATGTTTGAGAGTCGTACAGACTCATAATGGGGAAGTAGATCTCATGAATGGGATAACAACTCTGTGTCCAGTTCCCCAAAACAGAGTTTCCATTCATACCTTGCCAAACAAATCCTGAGATTTCTTCCCAGGCCAGTGCTTATATGGGTCATCTTCTCTACTGATCAAAAAGGAAAAAGACCAACATTTTGCCAACAATAAGTGGGAAAATAAATCAATTAGAGGTTTTGGCTGCATTGGTTCAGGGGGAGTTTGTTGGACCAAAAGAACCAATGAGCCAAGATCAGAAAACCTCTAAGTCCCACATGATATCACAACAACTACTGAAGGCTTCATCAGCAGTTCGACAAGTGCTGAAGACTTCAACAGCTGAAGATCAAGTACTGAACACTTCAACAGCTGAAGACTAAAGTGCTGAAGCTCAACAGCTGAAGAACACAAGTGCTGAAGCTCAACAGCTGAAGAACACAAGTGCTGAAGCTGAACAGCTGAAGAACACAAGTGCTGAAGCTGAAGACCAAGTACTGAAGTACAACAGCTGAAGAGTCTACAAGTGCTGAAGATCAACAACTGGTGTACAAAGTCTGAAGACAAAGACTGAAGACATCAGCTGATGACATCTACTGAAGTCATCAGCTGATGACATCTACTGAAGTCATCAGCTGATGAAACGTCTGAAGTTCAAGTCCGAAGACCAAGTACTGAAGTTTCAGTAGTTTGTCACAACAGCTGAAGAGTACTTCTTCAGTAGTTGTGATATCAGTAGTTTTATGTTTTTACTTTCAGTAGTTTTGTAAAACGACTGAAGAGCTTGTTCTTCAGTCGTTGTAGTGTCAGTAGTTTTATGTTTTTCAGTAGTTGTAGTAACTGATAACACTTAGTATTTTTGTAAGAAGATATCAGCTGTTTTGACATCTTCAGTAGTTGTGTTTCAGTTGGAATAATTCTGTTAGATGTCACTATCAAATGACATCAGCAGACGTCACATCTCTTATATAAGAGGTGTCGACCTAATTGTAAGTGTGACATTCCGTTACCACGAAAGCGAATATTGAATGAAATATATCTGCAGAATTCTCTCTATCTATAACCGTTTTTATTCTTCATTGAACATCTTTTCGTTCTTGTGAATTGGCTAATTCATCGTTAGAATTCCGCTGCTATACTCTCTAATCAATCAAACGTAGATCACTGATCCTAACAGTTTTAGACGACCCTATCCCCGATCAACCTACTGAGGATGATGAGGAGTCCTACAACGATTGGCTCAAGTACACTGAGGACTCTGTCCAAGTGTCTTGTCTCATGCTAGCGAGCATGACCCCGGATCTCTAAAAGGAGTATGAACATCACGGAGCATATGACATGATAACCCAGCTGAAGGAAACGTTCCAAACGCAAGCAAGGGTTGAGCGCTTCGAAACGGTTCGAGCACTCCATGCATGTCGTATGGACGACAACCATTCTGTTTCATCTTATGTACTTAAGATGAAAAGTCATATTGACCGCCTCGAGAGGCTTAATTGTCCTGTCTCGAAGGAATTGGCCACGGATTTGATCCATAATGGCCTTACCAAGAAGTTCGAGACATTCGTGTTGAACTACAACATGAATGCTTGGGACAAAAGCATTGGTGAGCTTCACTCAATGCTGAAAACGGCCGAGGCGGCCATGGGTAAAAGGGTTTTACCCGTTCTCACCATCAATGAAGGTGGGAACAAGAAAAGGCCTCATCCCGCACCCAAGGCAAAGGTTGCCAAGGTAAGGGACCCATTTGGGGAAAGGGGAAAGGGGTGAAAAGGGTGCCACCCAAACCATAAGAGAAGAAGCAAAAGTTTGCTACCAATGACCCATGCTTCAAGTGTGGGGAGATTGGACATTGGGCAAGAAATTGTCCTGTTCATCTCCAAGAGTTGAAAGCCAAGAGGGATGACGGGCAGACCTCAGGTACAATATACATGATTTATATTGATCTTAATGTTACATCTTCAAACACATGGGTATTAGATACCGGATGTGGAACTCATATTTGCAATTTGTTGTAGGGGTTCAAAAGAAGTAGGGACTTCAATCAAGGGGATGTTAGCCTCCTCATGGGCAATGGAATCAAAGTCCAAGTTGAAGCTCGTGGGGACTACATCTTGAAACTTCCAAGTGGCTTGGATGTTATTTTGAAGAATGTTTTGTATGCTCCTAGTTTGACTAGGAACATTATTTCTGTATCCCAATTAAGACTTTATGATTATGTATTATCTTTTATTGAAAATGATATTCATGTTTCTTTAAATGACATGTTCTATTTTAAAGCTATACCCATTAATGGTATTTATGAATTGGTTCATGAAAATGCTTTAAATAGTTCATTGTACCATACTAACACCAAAAAACTCAAGTTAGATTTGAGTGATACCTATCTTTGGCATTGTCGTCTTGGTCATATAAACAAGAAACGTATACAAACACTTCAAAAGAATGGTCTTTTAAAAACGAATGAATGTGATTCATTTGATGTATGTGAATCTTGTTTACAAGGTAAAATGACTAAGGCACCCTTTATGGAACTAACGAAAGGGCAAAAGATTTATTAGGAATCATACATTCGGATGTATGTGGTCCTTTTAAACCAATGACTAGGAATGGTGAAAGATACTTCATTACCTTTACCGACGATTATAGTCGCTATGGGTATGTGTACTTATTAAGGCACAAAGATGAAGCTTTTGAAATGTTCAAAATCTTCAAGAATGAAGTAGAAAATCAACTCAACAAGTCGATTAAAGTTCTCCGCACCGATAGAGGAGGTGAATACCTAAGTGATGCTTTTCAAGATCATCTTAGGAATTGTGGGATTGTCTCACAACTCACTCCACCTGGAACACCACAACATAATGATGTGTCTGAGAGGAGGAATCGAACCTTATTGGATATGGTTCGATCTATGATGTTTAGAAGCACATTACCTCTATCTTTTTGGGGGTTCGCTTTGTTCTCCGCGGCCCGTATTCTAAATATGGCCCCAACCAAAAAGGTGGAAAGGACACCTTTTGAGATATGGCATGGAAGAGTTCCATCCCTATCATACTTAAGGGTCTAGGGTTGTGAGGCTTATGTTAAGACTCCCACCCTAAAAAGATTGGAAGTCCGATCCACCAAGTGTATCTTTGTTGGATACCCTAGAGATTCTATGGGATATTATTTCTATGATCCACTGGAACAAAAGGCGTTTGTTGCCAGAAAGGGTGAGTTCTTAGAAGCAAAGTTCCTTATGGAAGGAACTAGCAGTAGAACAGTGGATCTTGAGGAGGATCAATAACCACAACCCGATGCACGTTTGGTTGAAACTAGCACTCAACATGAGGATGTTGAAGATGATCAAATGGTTGATCAATACACAAAACGTTCGCAGAAGTGGTAGAACTAGTAATCCACCTGAAAGATACGGATTTTTCATGGATGGATGCTATGTGGTAGATTCAGATGAACCAACCACATACCATGATGCAGTGTCCAATTTGGATTGTGACAAATGGCTCGAGGCCATGAGCGTTGAGATGCAATCCATGCATGACAATCAAGTATGGGACTTGGTTGTTCCACCTCTTAACTCCAAAGTAGTTGGAAGCAAGTGGGTTTTCAAGAAGAAAACCGATATGCATGGAAACTTGGATACTTACAAGGCTAGACTTGTAGCAAAGGGTTTCACTCAAACTCAAGGGGTTGATTATGATGAAACCTTCTCACCTGTTGCGATGCTAAAGTCTATAAGGATATTGTTTGCCATAGCTGCTCATTATGATTATGAGATTTGGCAAATGGATGTCAAAACCGCTTTCCTAAATGGATATCTTGAGGAAGATGTCTATATGGTTCAACCTGAAGGTTTTGTCGATCCAAAACATCCAAATAAAGTATGCAAGTTAAAGAAATCAATCTATGGATTGAAGCCGGCATCGAGAAGCTGGAATCATCATTTTGATGAGGAGGTAAAGAAATTTGGCTTCATCAAAAACACTGATGAGGCTTGTGTGTATAAGAAGGCTAGTGGGAGCATAGTAACTTTCCTAGTATTGTATGTTGATGACATACTACTATTTGGAAATAACATTCCAACCTTGGAAGGTGTAAAAACCTGGCTTGGAAGTTGTTTTTCCATTAAGGATCTTGGAGAAGCCGCCTATATTCTGGGAATAAGATCTATAGGGATAGATCCAGGCAGTTGATTGGTTTAAATCAAAGTGCGTATATTGATAAAATCTTGAAAAGGTTCAAGATGGAGAATTCTAAGAAAGGTACCGTACCTATTCAAAGAGGAACGATATTGAGTACGACTCAATGTCCTAGCTCAAGGGATGAGCAAGATAAAATGAAGGCAATCCCATACGCATCTGCTATTGGATCCATCATGTATGCGATGATATGCACTCGACCGGATGTGTCATGCACCTTAAGCATGACAAGCCGTTACCAGCAAAATCCCAGAAACAGTCATTGGATGGCTGTTAAGAACATACTTAAGTACCTAAGGAGGACAAGAGATATGTTCTTAATCTATGGATCTGGTGATGAGGAACTCGTTGTAAAAGGTTACACGGATGTGAGTTTCCAAACCGATCGTGATGATTCTCGGTCACAATCGGGATATATTTTCATTCTGAATGGAGGAGCGGTCTCTTGAAAAAGCTCCAAACAGGATGTGGTGGCTCTATCAACTACAGAATCAGAATACGTCACCACCTCATTGGCAGCTCAAGAAGCTGCATGGTTAAAGAAATTCATTGCCAATCTAGGGGTTGTCCCTTCCATTCAGGAACCCCTAGAGATCTTTTGTGATAACGAGGGTGCGATTGCTCAAATCAAGGAACCTCGTGCTCATCAAAAGACTAGGCACATTGAGCGGAGATTCAACTACATACAAGATGAAGTTGAAAAGGGAAAGATATGTATTCGCAAAGTTCACACGGATCAGAACATTACGGATCCTCTCACGAAGCTCCTTGAAAAGGCAAAGCATGAAGGTCATACTTGTGCCATGGGACTTCGATATTCTAGTGATTGGATTTGATCTGTAAATTTTGTATTTGGATATGTGGAACACTTTATTATTTGAATAAAATTATTTGGTTATAATATTTCAATTAATATTCCAATTTAGCATGTTTAATCCATGAGTAAATTGTTTACTCTAAATGTCCGTAGTCGTTCATACTTGTGGGAACAAGTGTGAGGGAAAGATTATTATGAACTTGGATTGGTTGATATTCATAAGGATGAATATAGAGCAATGGGTTGCTACCAAGGTTCATAGATATTTGTGGGATACAAATATTGGACTACCCGCATCTTAAATTTTACTACATGGAATCTTATTGATTGATCATAAGTAAATTTGAGTAAAGGCGAATATCATTTGGTATCCTCAGACTTGAGATACATATTGGGTTTTGATATTCACCAAGTGTTATACCTTGAGCTTGTTCTTCACTGTCCTGAAATAGTGGACAGTACATAAGGGTATGTTCAGGTATGACACGAGGTGTTTGTGAGAAACGTATGTGGTCAAGATGGAATTAGTTTCTCTTATTCGTTGAGAGTTAGATGTCTAAGGCCTGATTAAGTTAATCAACAAGGAATGATCATTCTGTGTCCTTGGATTTAACATGACATCTGTAACAAAAGAATAAATGATTGATTCACCTAAATCATTTCAAGTAGGGGTACTTGAAAGGGATGATGTTATTGAATGGCTATAAGTCATGCGTATTAAGACTAGTAAACCGTTGTTTGGCGGTATTTACTGCTTGCATCAATCTTCTATGAATCTTGGGCAAGTGGGAGATTGTTGGATTCTATGTGCCCAAGACACATGGAATATTGATGCGGTTAGTACGTTATGATCCAAGTCGGGTTATACCCAATAACAAGCTTAGCAAACACCAATAAATATTTAATTGATGATATGATCATGCAATTAAATATTTACACCAATTTAGAAAATGGGTTTTCGAAATAAGTTGCATATGAGATGGAACAACTTATTAGGATATTTTGTTCATGATTATTATTTGTAATGTTATTTAAACAAATTAGATAACATTAAATAATAAAAGGGGTTTATACTTATACAATAAATAGTTAATTGTATAAATTATTAGATGACTAATTTAATTTGTATGTGTGTATTTGAGAGGGAAAATTATTTTTCCTTTTAAAAACTTTTGGCCGCCCATCAAAGGGATTGGCCCTTTTCTTTTCTTGAACACACACACAAAAGCATGTCATTGACTAGAATCCTTTTACCACTCTCATTACATGCAAAATTAAAAAACCAAAAACACTCTCCTTTCTCTCTCTAGTTCTCGGCAATTAGCAGCAAGATTGGGATCTTCTCTTTGGTTTTTGGTGTTCATCTCCCTAACAAGAAGAGTGTTTGCACACAAGCATGGGGTATACAAACTTGAGGGGTCCTTCCTTGGAGTCTTGGCCGATTCACAAGCATCATTCAAACCTTCCTTGGTCGACACTTTGGCTGGAGAAAGGTAGTTCATCACAACTTTATGAAACTGTGATTTCATGTCACTTACATTTTGTTCATAGCTTGTTTATTCACATATTAAAGATCCTTTTGATTGGGTTTGTTTTTCCATCTTAAAACATCATTAAGAACATGAAATTTTCAGATTATAAACATGTTATAATGCTATACTTTCGCTGCGTTTTTCAGAAAGTTTAAAAGGTTAAACTTGTTTATTTTGTGTTCTATCAAACCCAACAAAAATAACTGTTTAATTGCATTACAAAACAACAACAATAATAGGTATGAATGGATGTCAGTGTTTCCCTGCTGAGTAGCTTCACCCTCGTGCCATCCTCAGCAGTATTTACCTGCCAACTGAAAATGTATAAAAGTCAGCGTTGTTGAGTGAGTTCTAGTTTTAAAAGTAATAAAATACTTTCTGTATGTTGTATATGAAAAATATTCTTTCGGTGAAATACAACTTTTTACTTTGTATGCGAGCACGCATTAACTATATGAACAGATATTGTTTGTTCTCTTTACTGTATGTCTTGTTTGCTCTGTATTCTTTTATCTTTATCTTTCACTATCTGTATGGACCAATGAGCATTAACCTAAACTGTATGCGCGGTGAAAACTAGTGATGGGCCATCTATATCCCTCAAAAGGGTTTCGTTTATTGTATACAAGGCCGACCCAATCACCCAGGACAGGCTGCAAAGGTCCCGCCAATCTCAATTGACTGGCCCTGTGTGCATAATAGGGTAGCTAACCCGCAGCACAGTTGAGCTAACGACAACATGGTCGTGTACCTCCTGTAAGCTTGCAAGACTTGTTAACATTTTATTAATGTTCCTCTTCTCTTCTTTATTGCTCCTCTTCTTTATTGCTCTTCCTCTTTATTATTACAATATATTTTACGTTACGATGATAAACAGTGTAAAGTCACACAATATAAGTAATAATAATAGCAATAATAATAAGGAACAATCATGAAACAATCATAATCATGCATGAAACCCATCATTAATAAACCCTAGTCAAACCTTGATCAACACCCTAAGAGCACAAACTCCCAAAAATTCTGTAATAAATTCTAAGTGTTTAGGCGCCTTGACACTATTTGAGCGCATGAGCCCTGTTTGGGGGATTCATCACTATGTAGGCGCATCAGTCAACACTTAGCTGCTTTAACACTTAGGCGCATGAACAATTCAGGCGCATGGACACTATTCGGGTGTATGACCCATTCAGACGCATGGACACTTAAGACGCATGGGCTTACTCAGGCGTATGGAAACTTAGGTGCATGGGATTATTCAGACGCATGGGGTACTATTGGGACGTATGGAAACTAACACTTAGTCGTCTGACTAGTTTTCTAGGCGCATGAGGGCACTGTTCAGGCGCATGGGATACACTTATCATTTCTAAGGTAAATTCCAGGCGCATCAACCTTCTGCTTGACATGATTCTAGGATAATTTTGAATCCAAACATCAAGCCTAAGTGTTCTAAGCTTACCAAAGCTATTCTAAGCATGAACAACCTATAAGCATTCAAGAATCATCATCCAACATGCATAAATACATACGGGTATACATAAATAAACATTTGAAAATCGTTTTAATACATTTTCAGCCCCAAAAGAGTTTAAAGCTAGTAAAAACCAGGGTCTAGAACTCACCTGGTGCAACTTGGGTGTTTCTTCCTTCTAACCCGCTTGCAAATGAGTTCAAACACCTAAAAACACACCAAAACACACACACACGGACACACACACAAGCACATAAGCATGTAACCGAGACAAAAACCCAACATGAACACTTAAAACCATGAATTCTTACCTCTTCTTTTCTTCTTCTTCCAAAACCCAAAGTTCTCTGCTCTTTCTCTTCTCTCTCTCTCTAAAACCGGTTGGAAAAAGTGAGGTGAAATGAGGGTGGGCGGCCATGCCCACCTTTACACCAACTTTTCAAAGAAAGTGTCCTTTTGGACACTTTTAGTCCCTCTACTTGGGCTTTATTGCTTTTTTTTCTTTTACTCTTTATTTCTTGTCTTTGTTTTAAAAAATAACCAAGTGTTACAGAAGCTCTGTTAGACTTGACCTTCGGAAGTTCCACATTTGCCTTTGGAAGTTCTTCATCAGATGCACCAAAAATGTTCTAAGTGTTTGTTTCGGTTGCATCAGCCTTACTTGATCCAACAAAAACATCATTATCTCTTGATCAGATTATTGCTACAAATTGCTTCTAAAGACCAAAGCTTTTGACAAAATCATTAAAGTGCTGAAGACATAGTATCATATTGAAAAACTGTGAGTTTTCAAGATCTAACACACATACTCCCTTCAAAGAACAAGACTACTTCCGATTGACTGCACACTTCTAATGTAGTTTTGATTTTGACAAGCAACTAGCTTCTCATGTGTTGTCACTATGGACAATAGTGAAACAACTTAATTCCGCACTAAAAGAAGATCATCCCCCCCCCCCCCCCCGAATTAAGATTATGTTTGTCTTGTTTTTGACTTTATGAAAGCCAATAAGAGGAAACAATAGTGATATGTCATAATATGTAGATCTATGGTTGTAATTAGTCATCGATCTTAAACTCTAAACAAAAAAACATAATTGTGGTATGCCACATCGTGTCGATCAATGGTCGTAATCAGACATCAATCTCAAACCTTGAAATAAACAGTTGAGGTATGGATAGTTTACACGATTGACATTAGCAGAACAAAGAACTTAAAGACACTCAACTTGAAAAACTTTATAGAATGTTAGGTACATACCAATTGGATGTAGATTCTGAAGATCTAATGGTGTTAAGACATTCAAGATCTACAGCTCTACTTGCTTTGATTAACCACTCAACCTTCAATCATCATTAGTTTTCCTACCAACAAGCTCCAATCATGTGCCACCAAGCTCTAATTATGTCTAGAATCACTATCTGGATGCTCAACTCCAACCATACCTTGTGGAAGTTGAAGCTCAACAGCATATTGCCGTCACCAAGCACCTTTTGAAATTTAAGATGTGTTTGTTATATTTTCCCCCTTGATTGGTTTGGGTATGCAAAACTATTCGCATATAACATATGCAAAATTATTCACGTATGTCATCTCACCTTCAAAGGTGACATCCAAAAATATCAAAAAAAGTTGATGTGGTAACCCCTATGTAACACCTTATCTCTTATCTCGCAAAAAATCAAAGCAAACAAATCTTAAAATTATGCAATTGTTGTTCTATATTGATAGAACTTCCTAAATACAAAATAAAAAATTTATGGTTAACTTCAATCAATATAAAAGGTCTAATTAAGTTTCTTAGGATATCTACCTAGACGAATGACATTGGCTTCTACCAATTGGTACAAACATACATAGAACCATAGTGACTTGTTGGAACCATACATGTAATCTCTTGAAACAATAGCAATTTTAAATTCTAACTTATCACAACGACATCCATATAATTTACCCTTTCATCTGTTATATTAAGTTGTATTAGACTCACATAATGTTATGTTGTTCAATCCCTTAATTTTGAACTTTATCATTGCATGGTGTTTGCATTTGTAAATATTTTAATACCAACGAGATCCATTTCAGTGATTTCTATAAAACGCTCTCAACATGTTGTAGTACTTACATAAGATTTGAAATCATTTACGTTTACAACCAACTTTTTAGGTAGCATTTGTTTGATACAAACGAAAATTACATACTTTTATTGAATTTAAACAATTAGATATTGAATCTGTATAATTATGAAATATAATGTTTGGATTTATTTCTCATTGTGTAGGTTGTGAAAATATATGAGTTAAAATTGTAAGGTCTCGTTCCGGGACACTCACAGTTGGACAATAATCACACATAAAATATAAAACATGCATTTAAATTTGTTAAAATATCGCATCAGAAAATAAACCATTCATATATTAATGACCACTTTTGTAAGACAATACAATCATTGTTAACCATTACAAAAATCTCATTGTTTGTATTACATCAGAAAAATATCATTTAACATCAAATGGATGACATCCCAAAAACTTGCTAAGTAGCTGCGCTCATGCCATTCTCAATCATCACCTGCCAACTTTTAAACATACGAAAGTCAGTGACGCTGAGTAAGTTCTAGTTTTATAATTAAAATACTTTACTTTGTTTCAAAACCTTTCTTTACTTTTACACATGATCATGCATCATACATACACATAGATAATCTTATTATTATCTTTCATCATCATTCATCATCGTACGTCATCATTAACATTCATTCATTCATTGTCTTCTTTACTTAACTTCCATACATTCGTCATCATTCTTATTTACATTCCAGACCAATGCCATGTGTTATACCCCAAACATTATGCACGAAGCTGGTTACTAGGCCTAAGGTCTATCATTAGACCCCGAACATCATGCACGAAGCTGACTCCAGTACCTAGGGCAAGCAACAAGGGTCCCTGTAACACCTCGAAATTTCTATTTAAACGAAAGGAAAAGAAAAGTAAATAGAAAGAATAGAAATTGTGCACAAGTGGAGGGGGATAAAATGTACAAAGTACAAACCTTATTATTTTAAGGATTTGAGGGGCATGATCGCCCATATCAAAGCAGAAAGCTACTTTTGCTCTCGGAGGAAGAAAGAAGAGAGAGAAGCCCCGGTTCTAGAGAGAGAAAGTGGAAGAAGCGGCTTCAAATGTAAGTCTTCTCTTATATGAGCTCGGTTTCAGCTGGGTTTCGAGTTCTTGACCGAAGTTCTGGTTGTTTAGTGTTTGTTTTCGGGATTCAAGAGCTGAATCGAAGGTGGGTCTTGAACTCGAAGTGTGTTGCCCAAAGGCTGCTCAAGGTGAGTTTCTAGAACCCCTCTTTTACTGATTTTCAACTGATTTGGGGCTATTATGCATACTAAGTAAACATTTTGAAAGAAACCGTGGGTTTACAGCCTTATGTTCGAAATGATGTATGTATGTATGTATGTATGTATGTATGTTATAGTGATGATTATGGGTTAGTGATGATGTATAGCATGCTTAGAGGGCCTTAGTATGTTAGATCTGTGTTTGGGTATGATTAGAATGGTAATCGGGTGATGTTGGTAGCATAGAAGATTTCATAATGTTTTAATGAACATGAACAGTGGTTCATGCGCCCAACAGTGGCCTATGCATCCAGCATGAGTGGCCAGACGTCTAAGTGTTGGCCATGCGCCCAAGAGTGGGTCATGCGCCTAAACAGTGGCCCATGCGCCCAGCATGTTGGCCATGCGTCTAAGTGTTGGCCATGCACCCAAGTGTTGGCCATGCGCCCAAGTGTTGGCCATGCGCCTAAACAGTGGCCTATGCGCCTAAGTGTTGGCCATGCGCCTAAATAATGCCATGCATCCAAAGTGATTGAAACGGCTAAGTGTTGATGCGTCTAAACAGGTGCCATGCGCCTGCATAGTGGCCATGCGCCTGAACAGGGCAGAAGCGCCCAAATATTGCCCATGCGCCCAGACTATTTTACACTTAGAATTTTTATGCTCATACGCCTGAAGGTCCCATGCGCCCAAATTTGGACTTAAGGTTTCTAAGTGGTTTTTAATGGGTAAAATGGGGAGATACGCCTAGTTATGATGTGATGGCTTATGTTTGATGTGTGTTATGTATGTATGATGTTGCATGTATGGTGATGGTGCATGTTTATCATTATGTGTATGTTCCTTATTATGTATGTATGTCTTCCCTTGGCTTTGCGTTGAACGTTAATAAATGTAATGAAAGTATATTGTAACGTAAGTGGAAGATAATGAAAAGAGGAACGTAATGAATGAATGCATGCATGAATGAATGAATAAAAGAGAAAGTATAGAAAGGCTTGAAAGCAGTATGTACAGAGGTGCATGGCTCTAAATGCCTTCGGCTCTACCACGTGAGGTTCAGCAAATCCTAAAGTGTGCACGCAATGGTTCCAGTCTTTGTGACTGACCTTCTGAGGTGTTACCCACTTCGATGGGGGTTTTACCCACTTCGGTGGGGGTGTTGTTACCCACTTCGGTGGGAGTGTTACCCACTTTGGTGGGGGTGTTGTTTCCCACTTTGGTGGGGGTGTTACCTACTTTGGTGGGGGTGTTGTTACCCACTTCGGTGGGGGTGTTGTTACCCACTTCGGTGGGGGTGTTACCCACTTCGCTGGGGGTGTTGTTACCCACTTTGGTGGGGGTGTTACCCAGTTCGATGGGGGTGTTGTTACCCGAGTTACATGTAACTTCGGGGGTGTGGCATAAGGCCAAGCATAGATATGAGGTGAGCGACTCTGTGTCGCAACAGACTCGACAGATGTCTTTGTCCATGAGACGAGATAATGAGGTGAGCGACTTTGTGTTGCAACATACTCGGATGGAGTTCAATCCCTGTGATTGACTCATATGAGATCTTTGTCGCGTATCCCGGTACTGTGTCAGTCTTCGGACATGAGTCGGGGGTTTGTGAGCAGGCCCCGACACAGCATCAGCTTTCGAGCATGAGTCGGGGATATTGCATGAGACAAGATTCGAGTAACAAAGAGTAATGAATGAAAGATAATGTATGAAAGAACGAACGTATGAAATGAATGTAAATGAATTATCGTAATAAAGTACTGAACGGGATCCTTGTCATTCAACCTCAATAATCGTGGCTGAGTGCCACGAAGAGGGTAAAGTCTAACTGGATCTAGGAAGAGAAGTGAATGATATTGTAATACGTTGAATGAACAAAGTTAATGAACGTAATGACGAAGATAATAATGATACTATTTGTATGTACGTATGATTCATGATCACGAATGGTTGTAAAGTATAGTTTGCTTTTGAAAGAACGGTTTTCGTAAAAAAAAGTATGTTTTATTTATAAAAACTAGAACTCACTCAGCGTCACTGACTTTTGTATGCATGATAGTTGGCAGGTATTTGTTGATGCTAAGGAGTTGCAGGCATGGATGCATAAGCTACTAGGAGCATTTTGAGGCTGGCATCCATATTTTGACATGCCTTGTATTTTGAGATGAAAACAGATGTTGTAAATGAATGAAATGACATGTTTTTAGTTATTAATAAAAGTTTTAAATTCTGCTGCAAAATAAATGTATGTTTTAGAAATGTTTCAAGTGCAATGAATGACCAACTGTGAGGTGCTCAGGAACGGGGCCTTACAAGTTGGTATTAGAGCAAAAGTTTAAGTGAATTGGGTAAATATTTTGAAAAATCGAATCTTAAACTGAGAATGGGACTAAAAGGAAAAGGGATGCCAGTCCTAGTAGCTACGTGCCTGCAGGTAAAGGTTTTATGTAAACGTTTTATGTAAGTTAACGTTAACCGGCATTATGTGCGCATGTATGTGGCTGTGTGCTTTTGTGTAGATTTAGATACTGATTATGTCAGGATAGGAAATGCTTGGGGTATGAAGAGTAAAGTAAGTGGCTAATCACAACTGGCCAATGTAATTAGGGACTTACTATACTTGACATAAACTGAGTTATTACCTTGAATGACCGCGTTAGTGTTTGAATCTTATAGTGTGCTTTTAGAGAATGGTTGGTGGTAGATCTTCGAAAGCTTCACGAGATGAAGGCGGTGGTGGACGTGGTGCTGAACCACGGGTCATAAGAGGAAGGTCTAGGGCTGAAAGAGTAGTTCATGAAGAACCGAGACTCCTCATCAGGAGGGTGGTGATGAGAATGCTAATCAGAGGGCCTCGATGAGAGAGGCAGTCAGGGAGGAAGTGCATCAGGTCATGCAGACGATCCTACTGTCTGTGGTGACCGAAGTTATAAAGGCTGTTAAGATAGGGAGAGACAGGAAAGGGGTAGATCTTCGGGCGAAAGGAGACGACCCGAGATTGAAACGGTTTTCTTCGATGACGAAGAGGAAGAGCCTGCGCCAAAGGCGGCACGAGGCTGTAACTATGGGGCGTTTCAACGATGCAAGCCCCTAACTTTTGAAGGAAACGGCACTACTACTACAGCTCACCGATGGGTGAGAGAGATGGAAGCAGTATTGAATATCAGCGAGTGCCGGGAGGATCAGAAAGTGAAGTTTGCTGCCCATTCTTTTATGGACTCAGCCTTGTGTTGGTGGGTTATATAGTCCAAGACGAGGGTAGCAGAGCTATTGGAAGGATGAGATGGCCGGAGTTAAAAAGGCTGGTGATTGAGGAGTTCTGTCCTCACCGAGAGATGGACATGGTTGAGAGGGAGTTCCTGCAACTAGAGGCGGGAACCCTGACACATCAACAATACACCACGAAGTTCAACGAGATGGCACGTCTGGTGCCGGATCAGGTGACACCTCTTTCACGAAAGATTAAGAGGTACATTCAGGGCTTGCCGGCGGACATCTGTAGGCACATGATCGCTGCCCGACTGAGCACGTTTAGGTCGGCGGTTGATTTGGCAGGAAGATTGTATGATGAAAGATCTGTGATGGTGACTGAAAGTAGCAAGAAAGGAGAGGATGACCAAGATTGGAACGAGAAGCGATTGGAATG
The DNA here is from genome assembly GCA_025506515.1 of Flaveria trinervia. Taxonomy (NCBI): domain Eukaryota; kingdom Viridiplantae; phylum Streptophyta; class Magnoliopsida; order Asterales; family Asteraceae; genus Flaveria; species Flaveria trinervia. The sequence continues at coordinate 81,159,704 of CM046442.1, forward strand.
TGGCGGAGCCGCTCCAGGTGGAAAAGGTGCACGAGTGGATGATCAGCGTGTGGTCATAATTGGTGTGGGGTCGAAAAGGTGTGACAAGTGTAGACACAGGCACCCGGGGGAATGTAGATTGGGGGCAATGTCTGTTTTCGTTGTGGAAGGACCGGACATGTAGCGAAGAACTGCGGTATGGGGAGGTGTTATTCCTATGGTGAGGAAGGTCACATTAGCAGGGATTGCAAGAAGCCGAGAGCGGAAGGTTCGGGAACAAAGAAGATCGGAGGAAGCTCCGGTACGAGGAAGGTGAACAGAGGGTGAGGGCTAGAGCCTTCGCTATGACCGGGAGGAGGCTAGGTCAGACTCCGAGGTAACATCAGGTACATTCTTGCAAGTTTAGATTTATGCATCTATGCTTTAATTGTGACGCTAGTAGTTGTTTTGTTGCCGCTATTTTCTGTGATGTTGCACGTTAGGGGTTGGTAGATCGATGAGCCATTCGATGTAAGAATTGCTATTAGTAAGTCTACCAGGTTACCTAATGCCCTAGAGGATTGTGCGATAGAATTGAGAGAGAGCGCTTGTTCCTGCTTGGCTGTTCAAGACAGATATAGGTAGGTAGACATGCATCTCTGGGTGAGTTGATCAGTAGTCTATGACTCAAACCCCAAGTGTTGCAGAAAGATGGATTGCTCAACCGTGCGAAACAGAGATTTTGGTGATGACCTATGACAATGAAGTATGAGGAAGGCTTCAACCAGGAAAGCGGATTGCTTAGTTTGGAGTCGAGTAAAGCTAATACTAAAGTGTAAAGGGTCATTACTAGTTGTTGCTCCGGTAGGAGGAGTGACACAACAACTGGAGCTACCCGATAAGTTAAGTGGGATTCATCTAATGTTCCATGCATCTCGTCTAAGAAAGAGCTCAACTGATGAGTATATGATCATGCTACCAGAGAACACTGAGGTGGAAAAAGTATCCAACCACGAGGAGCAACTGGTGACCATTACTAATAAGAAGAAGAGAATAGGCTAAGGAGGATGATGGTTTTATTTGTGCGAGTGCAGTGAAGCCTAAAGGGATGTAAGTTTAAGTGCAAGATCAAGGAGAGGTGAGACAGTCTTGCCCTTAACTGTTCGAAAAGCGGCAGGTTTCGGGGACAAAACCTCTTTAAGGGGGGTAGACTTGTAACACCTCGAAATTTCTATTTAAACGAAAGGAAAAGAAAAGTAAATAGAAAGAATAGAAATTGTGCACAAGTGGAGGGGGATAAAGTGTACAAAGTACAAACCTTATTATTTTAAGGATTTGAGGGGCATGATCACCCATATCAAAGCAGAAAGCTACTTTTGCTCTCGGAGGAAGAAAGAAGAGAGAGAAGCCCCGGTTCTAGAGAGAGAAAGTGGAAGAAGCGGCTTCAAATGTAAGTCTTCTCTTATATGAGCTCGGTTTCAGCTGGGTTTCGAGTTCTTGACCGAAGTTCTGGTTGTTTAGTGTTTGTTTTCGAGATTCAAGAGCTGAATCGAAGGTGGGTCTTGAACTCGAAGTGTGTTGCCCAAAGGCTGCTCAAGGTGAGTTTCTAGAACCCCTCTTTTACTGATTTTCAACTGATTTGGGGCTATTATGCATACTAAGTAAACATTTTGAAAGAAATTGTGGGTTTACAGCCTTATGTTTGAAATGATGCATGTATGTATGTATGTTATAGTGATGATTATGGGTTAGTGATGATGTATAGCATGCTTAGAGGGCCTAAGTATGTTAGATCTGTGTTTGGGTAAGATTAGAATGGTAATCGAGCGATGTTGGTAGCATAGAAAAGATTTCAGAATGTTTTGATGAATATGAACAGTGGTTCATGCGCCCAAACAGTGGCCCATGCGTCCAGCATGAGTGGCCAGACGTCTAAGTTTTGGCCATGCACCCAAGAGTGGGTCATGCGCCTAAATAGTGGCCATGCGCCCAGCATGTTGGCCATGCGTCTAAGTGTTGGCCATGCACCCAAGTGTTGGCCATGCGCCTAAATAGTGGCCATGCGCCTAAGTGTTGGCCATGCGCCCAAGTGTTGGCCATGCGCCTAAATAGTGCCATGCGTCCAAAGTGATTGAAACGGCTAAGTTTTGATGCGTCTAAACAGGTGCCATGCGCCTGCATAGTGGCCATGCGCCTGAACAGGGTAGAAGCACCCAAATAGTGCCCATGCGCCCAGACTATTTTACACTTAGAATTTTTATGCTCATGCGCCTGGAAGGTCCCATGCGCCCGAATTTGGACTTAAGGTTTCTAAGTGGTTTTTAAGGGGTAAAATGGGGAGATAGGCCTGGTTATGATGTGATGGCTTATGTTTGATGTGTGTTATGTATGTATGATATTGCCTGTATGGTGATGGTGTATCTTTATGTTTATGTGTATGTTCCTTATTATGTATGTATGTCTTCCCTTGGCTTTATGTTGAACGTTAATAAATGTAATGAAAGTATTATGTAACGTAAAGTGGAAGATAATGAAAAGAGGAACGTAATGAATGAATGCATGCATGAATGAATGAATAAAAGATAAAGTATAGAAAGGCTTGAAAGTAGTATGTACAGAGGTGCACGGCTCTAAATGCCTTAGGCTCTACCGCGTGAGGTTCAACAAATCCTAAAGTGTGCACGCAAGGGTTCCGGTCTTTGTGACTGACCTTCTGAGGTGTTACCCACTTCGGTGGGGGTGGTGTTACCCACTTCGGTGGGGGTGTTACCCACTTCGGTGGGGGTGTTACCCACTTTGGGGGGGTGTTGTGGTGGGGGTGTTGTTACCCACTTCAGTGGGGGTGTTACCTACTTCGGTGGGGGTGTTGTTACCCACTTCGGTGGGGGTGTTACCCACTTCGGTAGGGGTGTTGTTACCTACTTCGGTGGAGGTGTTACCCACTTCGGTAGGGGTGTTGTTACCCACTTCGGTGGGGGTGTTACCCACTTCAGTGGGGGTGTTGTTATCCACTTTGGTGGGGGTGTTACCCACTTTGCTGGGGGGTTGTTACCCACTTCGGTGGGGGTGTTACCCACTTTGGTGGGGGTGTTGTTACCCAAGTTACGTGTAACTTCGGGGGTGTGGCATAAGGCCAAGCATAGATATGAGGTGAGCGACTCTGTGTCGCAACAGACTCGACAGAGGTCTTTGTCCATGAGACGAGATAATGAGGTGAGCGACTTTGTGTTGCAACATACTCGGATGGAGTTCATTCCCTGTGATTGACTCATATGAGATCTTTGTCGCGTATCCCGGTACTATGTCAGTCTTCGGACATGAGTCGGGGGTTTGTGAGCAGGCCCCGGCACAACATTAACTTTCGAGCATGAGTCGGGGATATTGCATGAGACAAGATTCGAGTAACAAAGAGTAATGAATGAAAGATAATGTATGAAAGAACAAAAGTATGAAATGAATGTAAATGAATTATCGTAATAAAATACTGAACGGGATCCTTGTCATTCAACCTCAGTAATCGTGGCTGAGTGCCACGAAGAGGGTAAAGTCTAACTGGATCTAGGAAGAGAAGTGAATGATAATGTAATACGTTGAATGAACAAAGCTAATGAACGTAATGACGAAGATAATAATGATATTATTTGTATGTACGTATGATGCATGATCACGAACGGTTGTAAAGTATAGTTTGCTTTTGAAAGAACGGTTTTCGTAAGAAAAGTATGTTTTATTTATAAAAACTAGAACTCACTCAGCGTCGCTGACTTTTGTATGCATGATAGTTGGCAGGTATTTGTTGATGCTAAGGAGTTGCAGGCATGGATGCATAAGCTACTAAGAGCATTTTGAGGCTGGCATCCGTATTTTGACATGTCTTGTATTTTGAGATGAAAACAGATATTGTAAATGAATGAAATGACATGTTTTTAGTTATTAATAAAAGTTTTAAATTCTACTGCAAAATAAATGTACGTTTTAGAAATGTTTCAAGTGCAATGAATGACCAACTGTGAGGTGTTCGGGAACGGGGCATTACAGTCCCATACGTATGGTCAATCACAAAGATTAAATCCCAGTGTACATCCTTCCGGGGTAGCTAACCCGCACACCGTTGAGCTAACACCTTTCATTGGGAGTGAACCTCCTTACAGTGCTTGCAAGACTTTCTTACATTCGTTCTTCCATTAATAAATGCATCCATTCTTTTGTTACATTCCTCTTATCATTATCATTAATTTTCGCTTTACATTACATAATACTTTTCGTTCATTTCATAATCATAACTCATAAGTCACGGAATAATACATAATAGGAACATAAGGTCAACATAACACACTCATACATAACATTACCAAGTACAATTCATTATAAAAACATAACCGACTCCTCCGCGGGACAGCAAGGGTTTGGGGGCAGCAGCCCCTAACAACGGGGTCCTAGGGGCAACAACCCCTAGTAGGGTCCAAGGGGCAACGACCCTAGCTGGGGTTGGGCTTGCAGGTTAGCGTGAATAAATTTTATTTTCAAACATTTATATAGCATATTTTGTTATAGAAAAATCAATCTTCTTGTTAAAACCTCTTAAAATCTTTGTCATTTAAAAACGTATATTTAGTATGCATAATAGCCCCAAAACACGGAAAACTTATAAACAAGGGAATCTAGAACTCACCTGGAGGCATTGAATAGCTCTCAACTAAGCTTTCGAAACAAGTTTCACACTACACAATCTGCAGATAAGTTAATACTCAAAGAGGTTAATTTTGCTGCTAATTTCGCTACCAGATCAACATATTTTTTGCCAGGTTCGTTAGCAGTTTCTCCTAACTTTCGTTGGAATTCTAAGTCTGTGAAACTATAGTTTCGCAGAAAGTATTCATAGTTTTGCCGGATGACTACACAATTTCACGAGACGAACCCACAGTTTTGCAAAACGGGTTGAAATTATAAATCAGCCTATATTTGACCCAAAACTTCAACCTTTTACATCTAAATCCTTGGTTTATCAACCAAGAAGTTATATCTAAGTTTTTTACATGTTTTTTTACACAAATACGTGAGTTTGGATGATTCTTTACCACTTTAAAAAACCCCAAAGCCTAGAATCCGGGTTTAATCTAAAGAAACGATTAAATGATGTTTCTTACCTGGATTCTTGGTCTTTTCTTGTTGTTTGGATGCCCACAAACACCAATCTTCAATCCCTTGATCAATTGAGCCTTGGATCTTCACCTCCTCTCTAATTTCTCTCTCTAGAAGTTGGGTGTTGAGTTGCAAATGAGAGTGGCTCTAGCTGATTCGTTTATATATACCGGGCGTTACCGGGACCTTAAACTCATCTAACTCATAACCCGTAAGGTTAACTCGGCCCATAATTCATTTCCCTCTTTTTATTAAATAGCCCTGTCTAAGCCCATTATTATTAATTGGCTCGTTTGGACTTTATTCCGGGCGTTACAAAAGTGTTCCAATCAAACTTCTAAAAACAATGAGAAATCAAGGGTGAAAAACATTGTTAGACACAAGTACAGCTAGTTAAAGTTAAGGTATAATATCACTAATAAAATCCTCTCATCTTTAACACCATTTGTCTTCCGCAGCAATATCAAATAAGTTTTTATCATTTTTTTTAAAATCATGAGAACGATTATATTTCTCATTTCTCTCACTCCAAAGCATTTTTCTTATAAGAAAAACAAATGTAAACTAGTTTAAAACATGTAAAATATAATATAAACTAATAAAGTCGTATTAAAGTAAATATATTAAATTCAATTTTTCTCACTAAGCTTTGATAAAAATGGCATTTTTATTTAAAAAGATTAACACATCAACTATCTCTAAAAGTTTAATTAGTTCTTTTAATTTCAACCCAAAAGTTTAATAACTTGTTTAAACTTTTGTCTGAAAATATGAAACTTTTAGGTCAACTTAAACAATATGATAAAACTTTTACAGGGAAATTGATTCTTTAAAACTTCTAAATGAATGTTTATTTTTGTCAAATTAAGGAACGAAATTGAATTAGTTCCAAAACTTTTTCTTATTAAAGTATGTATGCTAATCCTTTATATTTATAAAACTAAAATTAAGATTATTAAGATTTTAAATTTAAAAAAATAATATTAATAATGTTGATAACAAATTGAAAATATATTAAATCACACGAAAAGTAACTAAATATAAGGCCCGGTTCCCGGGACGCTTACAGCTGGATTCTCATCGCACATAAAACATATGCTTACATTCGTCTTACAAAAATATTGCAGCGAAAACATTTTAAAATGATATCATATTTCATTATAAAAACTTTTGCCAAATAATACATCGTCAATCAGTTACAAAATACATTGTTGCATTATATCATAAAAGCATTAAATAAATGGATGTCATCCCAAAAGAGCTGAGTAGCCATCTCGTGCCATCCTCAGCAATCATTACCTACCAACTGGAAACACATTAAAGTCAGCGTTGCTGAGTGAGTTCTAGTTTTATAAAATAAAACATACTTTTCTTTCGTTAAAACCGTTCTTTTCTTTCATGCGATCATATATCATACGTACACATAGATAATAGTTATATTATCTTCATCGTTCGTTTATCATTACATCTTTTCCTTTCGTCATCACCATGAACTTTACCCTTCATTCTCGTGGTATTGGACCTAAGTCTATAAAAGACCTTCATCGGTGGTGCTCGGCACCAAATGGTCACAATACCTAAGGTAAAGTTCAGGTATACCATTGTCATATGCTATGCCCTTCAGTCTCGTGGTATTAGACCTACGCCTATTAAAGACCTTCATCGGTGGTGCTCGGCACCAAATGGTCACGGTCGCCTAGCCCTAGCTCATCCAGAATGCAGTCCATCCCGAACCCAATCTGCCATTTTCAACCTCCAAGCTCATCTAAACCCATTCGAAGCCCAAATCAACCATCCTAAACCTTAGGGATGCATACCACAAAACCATTCAAGCACACACAAGCTCACAAACAAGGTTCAAACGCATCATACACACACATACACATACGCATACGGGTCATACACAAACACACTCAAAAACCCGATTTTCAGATGTTTTCCAGCCCCAAATCATTCAAAAACGTTTAAAGAAAGGGTCCTAGAACTCACACAAATGACCACAACGAAAAGAGCTTCGATTTGACTTGCTTGTCAACGATTTTGGCTTACTCGAACCAACCCGAACCAACTTTTCTTCATCTTTTCTTCCTTTCTCTCTTCTCCTCTTCCTTTGGCTGAAAATGTGGGTGTGGGGAGAGGGTAAGGGCTGCCCTCTCCCTTTATATACCCCCACTCACCCGTCTTTCTTTCGTTGGCAAGTTTGGTCCCCTCGACTTACGACTTTATTTCTTTTTCTCCTTTCGTCGGCTTCAAAATAGATAAATACCGGGAGTTACAAGCCCACCCCCTTAATAGGTTTTGTCCCCAAAACCTGTTATTCCTCGAACAACCGTGGATAATGTTGTCTCATTTCTTCCTCAGTCGTCGACGTTGACTCGGATCCCTTCCTGTGCTTCCACTATACACGCACAAGAGGAACCACTTTATTTCTCAGCCTTTTCTCTTTTCGATCGATAATTGCCACTGGTTGCTCCATATAATTGAGCCGTTCGTCTACTTCGATATCTTCCAGTGGAACAATCATATATTCATTTGCCAAGCACTTCCTTAGATGAGATACGTGGAATGTTAGGTGAATTCCACTTAACTCCTCTGGTAACTCCAGTCTATAGGCCACCTCTCCTACTCGAACGATGATTCGGAAAGGGCCTATATACCTTGGGCTCAACTTGCCCCGCTTTCTGAATCGAATAATACCCTTCCAAGGTGAGACCTTCAACATAACCCGGTCACCCACCTGGAATTCAATTAGTCTACGTCGTTTATCGGCATACGACTTTTGTCTATCTTTGGCTGCCTTCAAGAAGGCTTTGATCTTCTCAAGCTTCTCAGTCGTAGCCTCGATTACCTCGACGCTCCCCAATTCCTTCTGACCAATACCACCCTAACAAACGGGTGTTCTACATCTCTGACCCTATAGCATCTCATATGGTGGCATACCAATGCTGGCATGATAGCTGTTGTTGTATGAGAATTCGGCTAGCGGTAGGTGGTCATCCCAACTTCCCCTGAAATCAATCACACATGCCCGAAGCATGCCTTCCAATGTCTGAATGGTCATTTCTGACTGACCATCGGTTTGGGGATGATAAGCTGTGCTAATATGTAACCTCGTTCACATGGCGTCATGGAATTTCTTCCAGAATTTGGATGTAAACCGGGTGTCACGATCAGACACAATGGACACTGGCACACCATGATGAGTTACAATTTCCTTGATGAACAGATCAGCCAACCTAACAGATGAATATGTCTCGCGGGTCGGTAGGAAGTGAGCACTCTTCGTCAGACGGTCCACAATCACCCATATGGCATCATACCCTTTCAGAGTACGTGGCAACTTCGTAATGAAATCCATGGTGATGTGCTCCCACTTGCATTCCGGTATATCCAAAGGTTGGATCTTCCCATACAGCTTTCGATGCTCGGCCTTCACCTGTAAGCAAGTAAAGCACTTACTCATATACTCCACCACATCGCGCTTCATACCCGGCCACCAATAATCTTTCTTCATGTCTTGATACATCTTTGTGGCACCTGGATGAATGGAGTATCAAGTCTTGTGAGCTTCATCCATTATCTTCACTCGTAGATCCCCAAAACGAGGAATCCACACCCATCCAAATCGGGTTTTAAAAGGAAGTGTGTTTTCACCTAATTCCCCAACCAGACCTCTCATCTTTTTAGAGTTAAGATGATCTTCTTTCAATGCCTCATCTTGAAACTCTTTGACTTGCTTCATCACGTCTGAGGTCATGATCAACTGATATGCTTTCACCCGAATCGGCTCGGGCCTCTCTTTCCGACTAAGGGCGTCTACCACCACGTTGGCCTTGCCCCGATGGTAATGGATCTCACAATCATAGTCCTTTATAAGCTCCAACCATCGTCTCTGTCTCATGTTTAGATCTTTCTGCTCAAAGAAGTACTTCAAGCTCTTGTGGTCAGTGAAAATGGTGCACTTCGTCCCGTAAAGATAGTGCCTCCAAATTTTTAGCGCAAAGACCACGACTGCTAGCTCCAAGTCATGAGTAGGATAATTGACCTCATGAACCTTTAACTGTCGGGATGCATAGACTATAACCTTTCCCCTCTGCATTAACACACACCCCAATCCCGAATAGGAAGCATCATAATAAACCACCAGATCTTCGCTTCCATCAGGTAGTGACAGAACAGGAGCTTGAGTCAACCTCGCCTTCAATTCTTTGAACACCTTCTCTTGAGCTTGACCCCATATAAACTTTACATCTTTTCGGGTCAACTTGGTTAGTGGAGAAGCGATCTTGGAAAAGTCTTGGATGAATCTTTTGTAGTTACCCGCCAAACCTAAGAAACTACGGATCTTGGATGGCGTCTTTGGAGACTTCCATTGCATAACCGCCTCCACCTTTGCCGGGTCCACCATGATCCTATCAGGGTTCACTACATGACCCAAGAATTGAACTTCGCGCAACCAGAACACGCACTTGGAGAATTTAGCATACAACTTCTCCCTCCTCAACGTCTCCAAAACCTCCCGAATGTGACCGGCATGCTCTATCTCGCTCTTTGAATAAATCAGGTTATCATCGATAAACACAATCATGAATTTATCTAGCATCGGCCGACACACACGGTTCATCAAATCCATAAAAGCAGCTGGCACGTTGGTCAAACCAAAAGACACGACAAGAAACTCGTAGTGACCATAGCGCGTGCGAAAAGCTATTTTAGGGATGTCTTGTTCCTTCGCCTTCAACTGATGGTAGCCCAATCACAGGTCGATCCTTGAAAACCAACTGGCACCTTGAAGCTGATCGAACAAATCATCTATTCTCGGTAAGGGGTATCGGTTCTTCACCGTCAACTTGTTCAGCTCGCAGTATTCAATGCACATCCTCGTACTACCGTCTTTCTTCTTCACAAACAGGACCGGAGCACCCCAAGGAGAGATACTCGGTCTAATGAACCCCTTATCAAGCAGCTCTTGCAACTGCTCCATCAACTCTTTCATCTCCGTCGGAGCCAACCGATACGGTGCCTTGGCAATGGGTTGGGCACCCGGTATCAGATCAATCTAAAACTCGATATCTCAGTCAGGTGGCACTCCTGATAAATCTTCTCGGAACACGTCTGGAACGTCACACACAACCGGTACATCAGACAGTTCTGGTGCGGGCGTATCCACATCCTTTACGTAGGCCAAATAGGCACTACATCCACGCCTCATACACTTTCCCGCCACCGCCATTGAGATTACCTTCGGGATCATCATGACCCGATCCCCATAAATAGTTACCGAACTCCCGTCAGGCGCTGTCAAACGAATCATCTTCTTACGACACACAATGTTCGCCTCGGAGTCTGCCAACCAATCAATTCCAAGAACCAAATCAAAACCACCCAAGGTCATCACGAACGGTCTCATAGGAAACTTATGACCTTCTAGTTCCACATCATAGTTCTCTATCATCTCAGAAATCCTGGTAGACTTACCTATGGCAGTTTCTACATCAAAGGGCGTATCAACACGTCTACTACTAACAAGCAGCTTAGCACATAAAGCAGCAGAAATAAAACTTTTACTGGCACCCGAATCAAATAACACAGAAGCTAAAGTTTGTGTAAGGCCCCGTTCAACAGGACGCTTACAGATGGATTCTCATCGCACATAAAACATATATTTACATTCGTATTTTATAAAATCGCAACGGAAAACAAAAACAATATTTCATTTCCATGTAAATGCTTTTTCAAGTTAATACAACATTCATTACAATATATCTTGTTCGAATTACAATGCAAAAACATTAATCAAAAGAATGCCATCCCAAAAGAGCCGAGTAGTCGTCCGTGCCATCCTCAGCAATCATTACCTGCCAACTGGAAACACATCCAAGTCAGTGTTGCTAAGTGAGTCCTAGTTTTATAATAAAAGATACTTTTCTATCGTTAAAACCATTCTTTATTTTCTTTCGAATCATACTGCGCTTTATATTCCTTCATGACCATGCAATATACATACACATTGATAATATAATTATTATCTTCTATTACATTCGTTAACTTTCGTCCACTTTATACGTTCGTCCTCGCGAGTCTGTTGCGACAACAGGGTCGCTCACCTCATTAGCAATTCCAACGATTGCATGCTATCTGAGTCTGTTGCAATCATAGGGTTGCTCACCTCATGGAAACTTCACGATAGCACGCTATCCGAGTCTGTTGTAACCATAGGGTTGCTCAGCTCATAGCAATCTCAATGAGTGCACACTATCCGAGTCTGTTGCAACAACAGAGTTGCTCACCTCATTTATGTGCTTGCAAGCCTTTCCTTCATTCATTCATCATTCAATAATGCATGCATTCTTACTTCACATTCCTCTTTCATTATCTTTCACTTTACGTTACATAATACTTCATTCCATTCATTAACATGACACGTAAAGTCACAGGAAAGATAAACATACATCATAATAAGGAACATATCATACACAATCATCATCATCATACAGGGCAACATCATACATACATAACGTGCATAAACATGCAACATCATCATCATCATGCCCAGCATACTCTCTAAGGCCTCAACAGTCATCTTACATGCCCTTACGGGAACCTTTACATCAAAACTTACATCTGCACTTTCCCCCAAAAGTCAGAAGTCAAACTATACTTTCCTCGAATGCAACAGCCCTATTCAGGCGTATGGACACCCTTCAGTCGCATGGCCTCCATGCGACTGAACATCATGCAAATGAACCAATGCAGATGAACACTCATGCGAATGAACACCCAATCATGCGAATGGACAATGCGGATGACCTAATGCGGATGGACCTCATGCGAATGGGAGTAATGCGGATGAGCACTTATGCGACTGGACCTCCAGTCGCATGACCTCCATGCGACTGGCCTTTCAATCGTGAGAATGGACCTTCAATCGTTCAAGTAGACGCCAATCATGTGAATGGACCCCAATTGCACCCTATTCGGCGTATGGCCTCCATTCGGCCTCCAGCCGGTCGCCTAGCCCTAGGTGATGCAAAATGCAGTTCATCCGGACTGCAGCCGAGGGTTTTCGGCCTCCAAACTCATCTAAACCCATTTTAAGCCCAAATCAACCATCCTAATCCTTAGGGATGCATATCACAACACCATTCAAGCACACACAAGCTTACAATCAAGACTCAAACGCATCATACGCATACATACACATACACAAACGGGTCAAACATGCACACACTAAAAAAATCGATTTTAGATGTTTTCCAGCCCCAAATCATTCAAAAACGTTAAAAGAGGGGTCCTAGAAATCATTCAAATCGATTTGACTCGTTTCTCAACAATTTTGGCTACTCGAACCAACCCGAACCAACACTTTTTGCTCTTTTCTTCCTTTCTCTCTTCTCCTCTCTTTTCTTGGCTGAAATATTGGTGTGGGGAGAGGGTAAAGGGTTTCCCTCTCCCTTATATACTCCCGCTTCCCCAAATTTCTCTCGTTGGAGAGTTTGGTCCCTTGACTTTGGACTTTATTTCTTTTTCTTCATTCGTCGGTTTCAAAATACATAAATAACCGGGTGTTACAAGTCCACCCCCCTTAAATAGGTTTCATCGCTGAAACCTGTTATTCTTCGAACAAACATGGGTAATGTTGTCTCATTTCTTCCTCAGTCTCCCACGTTGACTCGGATCCCTTCCTGTGCTTCCATTGTACACGCACAAGAGGAACCACTTTATTTCTCAGCCTCTTCTCTTTTCGATCTATGATTGCCACTGGTTGCTCCACATAATTGAGCTGTTCGTTTACTTCGATATCCTCTAGTGGAACAATCATGTCTTCATCAGCTAAGCACTTTCTCAGATGACACATGCTCGAAGCATGTGTTCCAATGTTTGAATGGTCCTTTCTGACTGACCATCAGTTTGGGGATGATAAGCCATGCTAATATGTAACCGCGTCCCCATAGCATCATGGAATTTCTTCCAAAATTTAGATGTAAACGGGTGTCACGATCAGCTACAATAGACACCGGCACACCATGACGAGTTATAATTTCCCTGATGAAGAGATCAGCCAACCTCTCAGATGAATATGTCTTGTGGATCGGTAGGAAGTGAGCACTCTTCGTCAAACAGTCAACTATCACCCATATGGCATCGTACCCTTTCGGGGTGTGTGGCAACTTCGTAATGAAATCCATGGTGATGTGCTCCCACTTCCATTCTGGTATACCAACGGTTGAATCTTCCCATACGGCTTTTGATGTTCGGCCTTCACCTGCAAGCAAGTAAGGCACTTACTCACATACTCCACCACATCGTGCTTTATACCCGGCCACCAATAATTCTTCTTCATGTCTTGGTACATCTTTGTGGCACCAGGGTGAATAGAGTATCGAGTCTTGTGAGCTTCATCCAAAATCTTCACTCGTAGATCCCCAAAACGAGGAATCCACACACGACCGAATCGGGTTCTAACAGCGAGTGTGTTTTCACCCAATTCCCCCATCAGACCTCTCATCCTTTCAGAGTTAAGATAATTTTCTTTTAATGCCTCATCTTGAAACTCTTTGACTTGCTTTATTACATCAGAGGTCATGATCAGTTGGTACACTTTCACCCGAATCGGCTCAGGCCTCTCTTTTCGGCTAAGGGCATCAGCCACCACAATGGCCTTTACCGGATGGTAGTGGATCTCACAATCATAATCCTTATAAGTTCCAACCATATTCTCTGCCTCATATTCAGATCTTTTTGCTTGAAGAAGTACTTCAAGCTCTTGTGGTCAGTGGAAATGGTGCACTTTGTCCCGTAGAGATAGTGCCTCCAAATCTTTAGTGCAAAGACCACGGCTGCTAGCTCCAAGTCATGAGTAGGATAATTGACCTTATGAACCTTCAACTGTCGGGATGCATAGGCTATAACCTTTCCTCTCTGCATTAACACACACCCCAACCCCGAGTAGGAAGCATCAGAATAAACCACCAGATCTTCGCTTCCATCAGGTAATGATAGAACAAGAGCTTGAGTCAACCTCGCTTTCAGTTCATCGAACGCCTTCTCTTGAGCTTGACCCCATATAAACTTTACATCTTTCCAGGTCAACTTAGTCAGTGGAGAAGCGATCTTGGAAAAGTCTTGAATGAATCTTCTATAGTAGCCCGCCAAACCCAAGAAGCTATGAATCTCGAATGGCGTCTTCGTGACTTCCATTGAATAACCGCCTCCACTTTTGCTGGGTCCACCATAATCCCGTTGGGATTCACCACATTACCCAATAACTGAAATTCACGCAACCAAAATGTGTAGTTGGAGAATTTAGCATACAACTTCTCCTTTCTCAGTGTCTCCAGAACCTCCCAGATGTGATCGGCATGTTCAATCTCGCTCTTCGAATAAATTAGAATATCATCAATAAACACAATCACTGATTTATCCAGCATCGGCCGACACACACGGTTCATCAAATCCATAAAAGCAACTGGCGCGTTGGTCAAACCAAAAGACATGACAAGAAACTCGTAATGACCATAGCGCGTGCGAAAAGCTGTTTTAGGAACATCCTGCTCTTTCACCTTCCCCTGATGATAGCCAGATCAAAGGTCTATCCTTGAAAACTAACTGGCACCCTGAAGCTGATCAAACAAATCATCTATTCTCGGTAAGGGGTATCGGTTCTTTACCATCAACTTGTTTAGTTTGCGGTAGTCAATGCACATCCTCATACTACCGTCCTTCTTCTTCACAAATAAGACCGGAGCACCCCAAGGAGAGATACTCAGTCTATTGAACCCCTTGTCAAGCAACTCTTGCAACTGCTCCATCAACTCTTTCATCTCTGTCGGAGCCAATCAATACGGTGCTTTGGCAACAGGTTGGGCACCCGATATCAGGTCAATCTGAAATTCAATCTCACGGTCAGGTGGCACTCCTGATAAGTCTTCTGGGAATACATCTGGAAAGTCACACACAACCGGTACCTCGGATAGTTGTGGTGTAGTGTATCCACATCCTTTACATAGGCCAAGTAGGCACTACATCCACGCCTCATACACTTTCCCGCCACCGCCATCGAGATCACCTTCGGAATCGTAGTAACCCGATCACCATAAACCGTCACTGAACTACCATCAGGCGCCGACAAACGAATCATCTTCTTGCGACACACAATGTTCACCTTGAAGTCCGCCAACCAATCCATTCCAAGAACCAAATCGAAACCACCTAAGGTCGTCACAAACGGTCTAACAGGAAACTTATGACCCTCAAGTTCCACATCATAGTTCTCTATCATCTCAGAACTCCTGGTAGACTTACCTATGGCAGTTTCTACATCAAAGGGCGCATCAACATGTCTACTACTAACAGGCAGCTTAGCACAGAAAGCAGCAGAAATACAACTTTTACTGGCACCCGAATCAAATAACACAGAAGCTAAAATTTGGTTCACTAGAAATGTACCGGACACGACATCAGGGTCCGTCCTAGTTTCCTCCTGTGTCATGGTGAATGCCCTGGTGCTCGCCCTTGGTCCTTCACCTCCCGGCTTCTTTGCCCTGGAACTCTCAGCCCTTGGCTTCTTGCAATCCCTACTCATGTGACCCTCTTCTCCACAGTTATAGCATCGGACCACACGACAGTCCTTGGCTATATGCCCCGGCTTCCCACATTTGAGGCAAACATTCAACCCCAGCCTATATTCCTCGCCATGTTCTCTCCCGCACCTACCACACTTTTTTATACCAGCACCCGATGCGACCACACGGCGGTCGCCCACCCGTGCCTTCTTGTTACCCGTCAAAGCATCACCCCTACCAAACCTCTTCCCATTCCAGTTTCTATCACCTACACCCTTCCGACTACCTTCAGCCACCACCACCACAGTCCTCTCATCATACAATCTCCCTGCTAAATCCACCGCTGACCTAAACGTGCTCGGTCGGGAGACGATCATGTGCGTGCGAATATCTACTGGCAAACCCTGAATATATCTTTTAATCTTTCATGACAAAGGTGTCACCTGATCCAGCTCGTTGAATTTCATGGTGTACTGCTGGTGCGTCATAGTTCCCGGCTCCAGTTGCAAGAACTCCCTTTCGACCCTGTCCATTTCCCGATGAGGACAAAACTCCTCAATCACCAACTTTTTCAACTCAGACCATCTCATCCTCCCGATGGCCCTACTACCCTCGGCTTGGACAATGTTGTCCCACTAACACAAAGCTGAGTCCACAAAAGAGTGGGTAGCGAACTTCACCTTTTGAACTTCACGGCACTCGCTGATATCAAGAACAACCTCCATTTCCCTCACCCACCGGTGAGCAGCAGCAGCAGTGTCGTTACCATCAAAAGTTGGGGGCTTGCCTCTCATAAATGCCCCGTAATTACAGCCTCGTGCCGCTCCCTACACAGGCTCTTCTTCCTCCTTCTCTTCTTCATCATTCGAGAGAACCGTTTTTGGCTCTGGTTGTTCCCGTTTTCCCGAGGACCTGTTCCTCTCCTTTCTTTCCCCTTCTCTTACCGCCTTGATCATTTGGTCACCACGGACGGTAGGATCGTCTGCATGTCCTGATGAACTTCTTCCACCACAGCCTCCTTTACTAAGGCTCTCAGATTGGCGCTCTCGTCGCCACCCTCCGGATGAGGGGTCTCTAGTAATTCATGAACCACCTTCTCAACTCTGGGTCTCCCTCTCTTGGGTCGCGGTTCAGCACCGGACCACCACCCCTTGAAGCTTTCGAAATCTGTGGATTCTGTGTGCCCAAGACACTTAGAATATTGATGTGGTTAGTACGTTATGATCCAAGTCGGGTTATACCCAATAACAAGCTTGGCAAACACCAATTTATATTTAATTGATGATATGATCATGCAATTAATATTTACACCAATTTAGAAAATGGGTTTTCTAAATAAATTGCATATGAGATGGAACAAATTGTTAGGATAATTTGTTGATGAGTTTGCTGTTATTCTTGTCATTTAAAGGGGTTTAAATAACAACTTATAACACATGAGTGTACTTTAATTAAAATTGTTTAATTAAAGAGCACATATGTCACATTTTAATTTTGGTCTAGAAAGTAACCTTTTATTGTGTGACATATGACAAGTAACAATGTGTAATGTGTTATAAATTTTAAGAGGGAAATGGGTTTTGAATTGCTTTTGTCTTGGCCGCCCCTGCTTGGGATTGGACCAATTTTCCTCTTGAAAATTGACAACACTTTAATACATACACACACTCAATGCTCTCTATGATTCATTCATGCAATTTTTACCAAAACACAATCTCTCTCCCTCTCTCTCTAAACCTTACGGATTTTCACAGCAGAGGGGGTTTCATTTGGCCTTTGGTGGTGTTATTCTTCCTAACTAGAAGGTGGGTTGCATACAAGCTTGGGTATACTAGCTTGAGGATCTCCTCTTCTTGGAGTCTTGGCCGATTTTGACATCTCCATCTCCATCAAACCCACGGTTTTTGGCAGCCCTTTTGGAGTGTTATTATCCACTGCTGAAAGGTAGTTTTGGCAGCTTCATAATGGTTGTCTATTATGGATGTTTTATGTGTTCATAGCTTGTTTAATCCACATAAATGATCCTTATTGTTATGGTTTGTTTATTTGTATATTAATCATCATAAAACATGGATTTTCAGATCTAAAATCATGTTTTAAATACATATTTATCCGCTGCGTTTTTCTGAAATACCAAGAGGATAAAACGGTTTTATCTTCAAATAAACCCAACAATGGCATCAAGAGCCGGTTATGTGGATGACTTGCTTGTTTTATCTTTTGAAATTTGTTTTAAAAGATGATATTAGACATGTTATAGGCTGATTTTGGGCTGTTATAGTTTATATGAATGATTCCCCAAACTTTCAAGGTCATATCACACATGCTAGTGATTAGACCTTGAAAGAAACATATTATGAATGTTGGTTGTTTGGACAATGATTAAAACCCAAAATTTCAGTTTATGTTGGCTGAAATTTGGGTTTTAAATGGGGTTTTCATTATATGAATAGATGATATGATCATTGGTTGTTTAGTGCATAACCTAGCTTGTGGCCTTGTGTTGTTGGATGATTCTAGTGGTTGTTTTATTCATTCAATTTGGTTGTAATATTTGTGTTTATTCATTTGGTTGTAATTATTCATTCATTTGGTTATGTAATAATAGATTAGGTTCATTTCCTTTACTAGAAAAATGTATTAGGATACAATTTTGTAAAAGGAAGATGTACAAGATCAAGACCCTAAGATGGACACAAAGACACAAGAAACATGGAGCATTTGGATGCGGTTTCTAGTGGGAGGTTCTTGGAACCTTTATGATATGTTTGACCCTTAGAAAGACCAAAGACAACACTTGTGATGGCAAACAAGTGTTGTCAACATAAGGGCTATGGTTATGCACATATGATTGTTTATGTTTTATGCTTGGTTGATTGTTTTTGTTTGATTGTTGGTTGATGTTTTGACATGCATAACAAACTCATTAATAATCATAACAATCTGAAATTGATGGTTCTTTAAAGTTAATAAAAGTTATTAAAATGGTTTAATGATTTTAAGATTAAAATTGGTTTTAATCTAAGAACCATAGGGTACCTTGTATTTGAAAGCATACAAATACAAGTACATAGAGTTTTCTAAACTAGAATTAAGAAATCTCTAAAATTTTAAAAACGAGATCAACACCGTCCTTTTACACAACACTTGAGTCACTTGGAACTCTTAGTGGGATAAAGGTCACCCAACCATTTTGAGGGAACTTGTGATTTGAGGTGAGAATGCCTTACTTATGGGATAAAGGTCACCTAACCATTTGTTTTGGCAAACTCACACATGGGTGTAAGTAGGATGTCTTGATTTGCAAACCATGTTAAATGGATCACCTACAATATGGTTTCCAAATGGTGTTGATGGGATTAACATGCCGACTTTACATATGATGTTCAATAAGTCGATCCCATACCTCTAGAAGTTGCAAATGGTTGCAATCGTCAATCGTTGACCACCTTATTAATTTAAATCGTGGGATAAAGGTCACCTAACCACAATTTAAATGTAATGTTGGGTTCTAGATTTTATATAAAATTGACCTTAAAAGGCATTAAATATTAAAATAGCAATATCGAAAATACTAAAATTGATCTTTGTTAAAATTTTGTAGATGGCCACCAATAATGAAAATCACGATAACTCGTCCGCATCAAACCAATCACTACGAGCGATCCTCCAAAAGGAACGTCTAAATCACAACAACTTCATCGATTGGTATCGAAACTTGAGAATCGTTCTCAAGCAAGAGAGAAGATCGTACGTTTTAGACGACCCTATCCCTGATCAACCTAGCGAGGATGATGAGGAGGCCTTGAATGATTGGCTAAAGTACACTGAGGACTCCGTCCAAGTGTCTTGTCTCATGCTAGCAAGCATGACTCCGGATCTCCAAAAGGAGTATGAACATCACGGAGCTTACGACATGATAACCCAGCTGAAGGAAACGTTCCAACAGCAAGCAAGGGTTGAGCGGTTCGAAACGGTTCGAGCGCTCCATGCATGTCGTATGGACGACAACCAATCTGTTTCATCTTATGTACTTAAGATGAAAAGTCATATTGACCGCCTCGAGAGGCTAAACTGCCCCGTCTCGAAGGAGTTGGCCACGGATTTGATCCTAATGGCCTACCAAGAAGTTCGAGACATTCGTGTTGAACTACAACATGAATGCATGGGACAAAAGCATTGGTGAACTTCACTCAATGCTCAAAACGGCCGAGGCGGCCATGGGTAAAAGGGTTTTACCCGTTCTCACCATCAATGAAGGTGGGAACAACAAAAGGCCTCATCCCGCACCCAAGGCAAAGGTTGCCAAGGGTAAGGGACATACGTGGGGAAAGGGGAAAAGGGTGGTAAGGGTACCACCCAACCACAAGAGAAGAAGCAAAGGTTGCTACAAATGACCCATGCTTCAAGTGTGGGGAGATAGGACATTGGGCAAGGAATTGTCCTGTCCATCTCCAAGAGTTGAAAGCAAGAGGGATGCCGGGCAGACCTCAGGTACAATATACATGATACATATTGATCTTAATGTTACATCTTCAAACACATGGGTATTAGATACCGGATGTGGAACTCATATTTGCAATTTGTTGCAGGGGTTCACAAGAAGTAGGGACTTCAAGAAAGGGGATGTTAGCCTCTTCATGGGCAATGGAACTAAAGTCTTAGTTGAAGCTCGTGGGGACTACATCCTAAGACTTCCAAGTGGTTTGGAAGTTATTTTGAAGAATGTTTTGTATGCTCCTAGTTTGACTAGGAACATTATTTCTGTATCTCAATTAAGACATTATGATTATGTATTATCTTTTATTGAAAATGATATTCATGTTTCTTTAAATGGTATGTTCTATTTAAAGCTATTCCAATTAATGGTATTTATGAATTGGTTCATGAAAATACTTTAAATAGTTCATTGTACCAAACTAACACCAAGAAACTCAAGTTGGACTTAAGTGACACCTATCTTTGGCATTGTCGTCTTGGTCATATAAACAAAACGTTTACAACACTTCAAAAGAATGGTCTTTTAAAAACAAATGAATGTGATTCATTTGATGTTTGTGAGTCTTGTTTACAAGGTAAGATGACTAAGGCACCCTTTAGTGGAACTACCGAAAGGGCAAAAGATTTATTAGGAATCATACATTCGGATGTATGTGGTCCTTTTAAGCCAATGACTAGGAATGGTGAAAGATACTTCATTACCTTTACCGACGATAGTCGCTATGGGTATGTGTACTTGTTAAGGCACAAAGACGAAGCTTTTGAAATGTTCAAAATCTTCAAAAATGAAGTAGAAAATCAACTCAACAAGTCAATTAAAATTCTTCGTACGGATAGGGGAGGTGAATACCTAAGTGATGCCTTTCAAAATCATCTTAGGAGTTGTGGGATTGTCTCACAACTCACTCCACCTGGAACACCACAACATAATGGTGTGTCTGAGAGGAGGAATCGAACCTTATAGATATGGTCCGATCTATGATGGCTAGAAGCACATTACCTCTATCATTTTGGGGTTTCGCTCTGCTCTCCGCGGCCCGTATTCTAAATATGGCCCCAACAAAAGGTAGAAAGGACACCCTTTTGAGATATGGCATGGAAGAGTTCCATCCCTATCGTACTTAAGGGTTTGGGGATGTGAGGCTTATGTTAAGACTCCCACCCTAAACAAATTGGATGTCCGATCCACCAAGTGTATCTTTATTGGATATCCTAGAGATTCTATGGGATATTATTTCTATGATCCAATGGAACAAAAGGTGTTTGTTGCCAGAAAGGGTGAGTTCTTAGAAGCAAAGTTCCTTATGGAAGGAGCTAGCAGTAGAACAGTGGATCTTGAGGAGATCAAGAACCACAGCCCATGCACGTTTGGTTGAAACTAGCACTCAACATGAGGATGTTGAGGATGATCAAGTGGTTGATCAATACACACAACACGTTCGCAGAAGTGGTAGAACTAGTAATCCACCTGAAAGATATGGATTTTTCATGGATGGATGCTATGTGATAGATTCTGATGAACCAACCACATACCATGATGCAATGTCCACACGGATTGTGACAAATGGCTTGAAGCCATGAACGTTGAGATGCAATCCATGTATGACAATCAAGTATGGGACTTGGTTGTACCACCTCTTAACTCCAAGATAGTTGGAAGTAAGTGGGTTTTCAAGAAGAAAACCGATATGCATGGAAACTTGGATACTTATAAAGCTAGACTTGTAGCAAAGGTTTCACTCAAACTCAAGGGGTTGATTATGATGAAACCTTCTCACCTGTTGCGATGCTGAAGTCTATAAGGATATTGTTTGCCATAGCTGCTCATTATGATTATGAGATTTGGCAAATGGATGTCAAAACCGCTTTCCTAAATGGATATCTTGAGGAAGATGTCTATATGGTTCAGCCTGAAGTTTTGTCGATCCAATACATCCTAATAAAGTATGCAAGTTAAAGAAATCAATCTATGGATTGAAACAAGCATCGAGAAGCTGGAATCACCGTTTTGATGAGGAAGTAAAGAAATTTGGTTTCATCAAAAACGCTGATGAGCTTGTGTGTATAAGAAGGCTAGTGGGAGCACAATAACTTTCCTAGTATTGTATGTTGATGACATACTACTATTTGGAAATGACATTCCAACCTTGGAAGGTGTAAAAACCTGGCTTGGAAGTTGTTTTTCCATTAAGGATCTTGGTGAAGCCGCCTATATTCTGGGAATAAAGATCTATAGGGATAGATCAAGGCGGTTGATTGGTTTGAATCAAAGTGCATATATTGATAAAATCTTGAAAAGGTTCAAGATGGAGATTCTAAGAAAGGTACCGTACCTATTCAAAGAGGAACATATTGAGTACGACTCAATGTCCAAGCTCAAAGGAAGCAAGATAAAATGAAGGCAATCCCATACGCATCTGCTATAGGATCCATCATGTATGCAATGATATGCACTCGACCGGACGTGTCATGCGCCTTAAGCATGACAAGCCGTTACCAGCAGAATCCTGGAAACAGTCATTGGATG
The DNA here is from genome assembly GCA_025506515.1 of Flaveria trinervia. Classification (NCBI taxonomy): domain Eukaryota; kingdom Viridiplantae; phylum Streptophyta; class Magnoliopsida; order Asterales; family Asteraceae; genus Flaveria; species Flaveria trinervia. The sequence continues at coordinate 81,182,396 of CM046442.1, forward strand.
GCTGTTAAGACATACTTAAGTACCTAAGGAGGACAAGAGATATGTTCCTGATCTATGGATCTGGTGACGAGGAACTCGTTGTAAAAGGTTACACGGATGCAAGTTTCCAAACCGATCGTGACGATTCACGATCACAATCGGGATACATTTTCATTCTGAATGGAGGAGCTGTCTCTTGGAAGAGCTCCAAGCAGGATGTGGTGGCTCTATCAACTACAGAATCAGAATATGTCGCCGCCTCATTGGCAGCTCAAGAAGCTGCATGGTTGAAGAAATTCATTGCCGATCTAGGGGTTGTCCCTTCCATTCAGGACCCCCTAGAAATTTTTTGTGACAACGAGGGTGCGATTGCTCAAATCAAGGAACCCCGTGCTCATCAAAAGACTAGGCACATTGAGCGGAGATTCAACTACATACGAGATGAAGTTGAAAAGGGAAAGATATGTATTCGCAAAGTTCACACGGATCAAAACGTTGCTGATCCTCTCACGAAGCTCCTTGAAAAGCAAAGCATGAAGGTCATACTTGTGCCATGGGACTTCGATATTCTAGTGATTGGATATGATCTGTAAATTTAGCATTTGGATATATGGAATTTCTATTATTTGAATAAAATTATTTGGTTATAATGTTTCAAATAATATTCCAATTTAGCATGTTTAATCCATGAGTAAATGTTTACTCTAAATGTCCGTAGTCGTTCATACTTGTGGGAACAAGTTTGAAGGTAAGACTATTATGAACTTGGATTGGTTGATATTCATAAGGATGAATATAGAGCAATGGGTTGCTACCAAAGTTCATAGATATTTGTGGGATACAAATATTGGACTAACCCGCATCTCAAATTTTACTACATGGAATCTTATTGATTGATCATAAGTAATTTTGAGTAAAGGCGAATATCATTTGGTATCCTCCGACCTGAGATACATATTGGGTTTTGATATTCACCAAGTGTTACACCTTGAGCTTCTTCTTCACTGTCCTGAAATAGTGGACAGTACATAAGGGTATATTCAGGTATGACACGAGGTGTCTGTGAGAAACATATGTAGTCAAGATGGAATTTGTTCCTCTTATTCGTTGAGAGTTAGATGTCTAAGGCCTGATAAGTTAAATCAACAAGAAATGATCATTCTGTGTTCTTGGATTTACATGACATCTGAAACAAAAGGATAGATGATTGATTCACCTAAATCATTTCAAGTAGGGTACTTGAAAGGGATGATGTTATTGAATGGCTACAAGTCATGCGTATTAAGGGTAGTGACCGTTGTTAGGCGGTATTTACTGCTTGCATCAATCTTCTATGAATCTTGGCAAGTGGGAGATTGTTGGATTCTGTGTGCCCAACACTTAGAATATTGATGTGGTTAGTACGTTATGATCCAAGTCGGGTTATACCCAATACAAGCTTGGCAAACACCAATTTATATTTAATTGATGATATGATCATGCAATTAAATATTTACACCAATTTAGAAATGGTTTTCTAAATAAATTGCATATGAGATGGAACAAATTGTTAGGATAATTTGTTGATGAGTTGTTGTTATTCTTGTCATTTAAAGGGGTTTAAATAACAACTTATAACACATGAGTGTACTTTAATTAAAATTGTTTAATTAAAGAGCACATATGTCACATTTTAATTTTGGTCTAGAAAGTAACCTTTTATTGTGTGACATATGACAAGTAACAATGTGTAATGTGTTATAAATTTTAAGAGGGAAATGGGTTTTGAATTGCTTTTGTCTTGGCCGCCCCTTGCTTGGGATTGGACCAATTTTCCTCTTGAAAATTGACAACACTTAATACATACACACACTCAATGCTCTCTATGATTCATTCATGCAATTTTTACCAAACACAATCTCTCTCCCTCTCTCTCTAAACCTTACGGATTTTCAGCAGAAAGGGAGGTTTCATTTGGCCTTTTGGTGTTATTCTTCCTAACTAGAAGGTGGGTTGCATACAAGCTTGGGTATACTAGCTTGAGGATCTCCTCTTCTTGGAGTCTTGGCCGATTTTGACATCTCCATCTCCATCAAACCCACGGTTTTTGGCAGCCCCTTTTGGAGTGTTATTATCCACTGCTGAAAGGTAGTTTTGGCAGCTTCATAATGGTTGTCTATTATGGATGTTTTATGTGTTCATAGCTTGTTTAATCCACATAAATGATCCTTATTGTTATGGTTTGTTTATTTGTATTTAATCATCATAAAACATGGATTTTCAGATCTAAAATCATGTTTTAAATACATATTTATCCGCTGCGTTTTTCTGAAATACCAGAGGATAAAACGGTTTTATCTTCAAATAAACCCACAATCTATCACCGCCATCACACGCCAAATGAAAGATTCAAACACCACCACGGTCATTCAAGGGAACAACTCAGTTTATGTCAGTATAGTAAGTCCCTAATTATAGTGCCATTGTGATAGCCACTTACTTTTCTCTTTACCCCAAGCATTACCAGTCCTGACTACATCGGTATTCAATCTACATGCAACCATAACCACATACCATGCACCAAAACCCGGTAAACTACGAAAAACCTGATTGCCACAGCTACTCAGATTGCATCCCATTCCCTTCCGTCCCTCTCAGTTTAAGTTAAGGTTGTTTTGAAATTTTACCCATTTCACTTAAACTTTAGCTCTGATACCAACTTGTAAAGCCCCGTCCCGGGACACTTACATTGGATTCTTATCGCACATAAACATATATTTACTACTATTCATAAAATCACAGCGGAAAACTAAAACAATATTTCATCTCCATGTAAGTGCTTTTGCAAGTTAATACAACATTCATTACAAAAGCTTGTTCGCATTACAACGCAAACACATTAATCAAAGAATGCCATCCCAAAAGAGCCGAGTAGCCGCCCGTGCCATTCTTAGCAATCATTACCTGCCAACTGGAAACACATCAAAGTCAGCGTTGCTGAGTGAGTCCTAGTTTTATAATAAAAGATACTTTTCTATCGTTAAAACCATTCTTTATTTCTTTCGAATCATACTGCGCTTTATATTCCTTCATGACCATGCAATATACATACACATGATAATAAATATTATCTTCTATTACATTCGTTAACTTTCGTCCACTTTATACGTTCGTCCTCGCGAGTCTGTTGCGACAACAGGGTCGCTCACTCATTAGCGATTCCAACGATTGCATGCTATCTGAGTCTGTTGCAATCATAGGGTTGCTCACCTCATGGAAACTTCACGATAGCACGCTATCCGAGTCTGTTGTAACCATAGGGTTGCTCAGCTCATAGCAATCTCAATGAGTGCACACTATCCGAGTCTGTTGCAACAACAGAGTTGCTCACCTCATTTATGTGCTTGCAAGCCTTTCCTTCATTCATTCATCATTCAATAATGCATGCATTCTTACTTCACGTTCCTCTTTCATTATCTTTCACTTTACGTTACATAATACTTCATTTCATTCATTAACATGACACGTAAAGTCACAGGAAAGATAAACATACATCATAATAAGGAACATATCATACACAATCATCATCATCATACAGGGCAACATCATACATACATAACGTGCATAAACATGCAACATCATCATCATCATGCCCAGCATACTCTCTAAGGCCTCAACAGTCATCTTACATGCCCTTACGGGAACCTTTACATCAAAAATTACATATGCACTTTCCCCGAAAGTCAGAAGTCAAACTATACTTTCCTCGGGTGCAACAGCCCTATTCAGGCATATGGACACCCTTCAGTCGCATGGCCTCCATGCGACTGAACATCATGCGAATGAACCAATGCGGATGAACACTCATGCGAATGAACACCCAATCGTGCGAATGGACAATGCAGATGGACCTCATGCGAATGGGACTAATGCGGATGAGCACTTATGCGACTGGACCTCCAATCGCATGACCTCCATGCGACTGGCCTTTGAATCGTGCGAATGGACCTTCAATCGTGCGAATAGACCCCAATCGTGCGATGGACCCCAATCGCACCCTATTCGGCCGTGTGGCCTCCATTCGGCCTCCAGTCGGTCGCCTAGCCCTAACTAATGCAGAATGCAGTTCATCCCAACTGCAGCCGAGGTTTTCGGCCTCCAAACTCATCTAAACCATTTTAAGCCCAAATTGACCATCCTAAACCTTAGGGATGCATATCACAACACCATTCAAGCAGACACAAGCTCCAATCAAGACTCAAACGCATCATACGCATACATACACATACACATACGGGTCAAACATGCACACACTCAAAAAACCAATTTTAGATGTTTTCCAGCCCCAAATCATTCAAAGACGTTAAAAGAGGGGTCCTAGAACTCACACAAGTGAGCAACGAGTAGAGAGCTTCGATTTGACTCGCTTCTCACCATTTTGGCTACTCGAACCACCCAAACCAACACTTTTTCCTATTTTCTTCCTTTCTCTCTTATCCTCTCTTTTCTTGGCTGAAATATTGGTATGGGGAGAGGGTAATGGGTTGTCCTCTCCCTTAAATACTCCTGCTTCCCCAACTTTCTCTCGTTGGCGAGTTTGGTCCCTCGACTTTGGACTTTATTTCTTTTTCATCATTCGTCGGTTTCAAAATACATAAATAACCGGGTGTTACAGTTTGGTTCACTAGAAACGTACCGGACACGACATCAGGGTCCGTCCTAGCTTCCTCCTGTGTCATTGTGAATGCTCTGGCGCTCGCCCTCGGTCCTTCACCTCCCGTTTCTTCGTCCCAGAACTCTTAGCCCTCGGCTTCTTACAATCCCTACTCATGTGACCCTCTTCACCACAGTTGTAGCACCGGACCATACGACAATCCTTTGCCATGTGCCCCGCCTTCCCACATTTGAAGCACAAGTTCGACCCAAACCTGCATTCCCCACTATGCTCCCTTCCACACTTGCCACACCTTTTTGACCCCGCACTCGATGTGACCACACGGCGGTCATCCACCCGTGCCTTCTTGTTACCCGTCGAGGCATCACCCCGACCAAACCTCTCCCCCTGTCAGTTTCGATCACCACCACTCTTCTTGCCACCTTCACCACCACTGATCTCTCATCATAAAGTCTCCCTGCCAAATCCACCGCCGACCTAAACGTGCTCGGCCGGACAGTGATCATGTGCGTGCGAATATCCGCTGGCAAACCCTGAATATACCTCTTGATCTTTCGAGACAGAGGTGTCACTTGATCCGACACCAGACGTGCCATCTCGTTGAATTTTGTGGTGTACTGCTGGTGTGTCATGGTTCCCGCCTCCAGCTGCAGAATTCTCTTTCAACCTTATCCATTTCTTTGTGAGACAGAACTCCTTAATCACCAACTTCTTTAGTTTAGGCCATCTCATTCCCCAATGGCCTGCTACCCTCGGCTTGGACAATGTTGTCCCACCAGCACAAAGCCGAGTCCACAAAAGAGTGGGTAGCGAACTTCACCTTTGGTCTTCCCGGCACTCGCTGATATCAAGACAAACCTCCATTTCCCCACCCACCGGTGAGCAATAGCAGCAATGCCATTTCCATCAAGAGTTAGGGGCTTGCATCTCATAAACGCCCTGTAATTACAGCTCGTGCCGCCTACTACACAGGCTCTTCTTCTTCTTCTCTTCTTCATCATCTGAGAGAACCGTTTTAGGCTCTGGTGCTCTCGTCCTCCCGAGGACCTGTTCCTCTCCTTTCTTTCCCCTTCCCATACTGCCTTAATCATTTCGGTCACCACAGACGGAAAGATTTTCTGCATGACCTAATGAACTTCTTCCATAACAGCCTCCTTTACTAAAGCTCTTAGATTGGCACCCTCGTCGCCACCCTTTGGATGAGGGGTCTCTGGTTCTTCATGAACCACCTTCTCAACACTGGATCCCTCTCTTGGGTCGCGGTTCAGCACCATGACCTCCACCCCCTGAAGCTCTCGAGGATCTACCACGGCCATCACACGCACACTTAAAGATTCAAACCACAAGACGGTCATTCAGGGAACAGCTCAGTTTATGTCAAGTATAGTAAGTCCCTAATTACATGGCCAGTTGTGATTAGCCACTTACTTTACTCTTCATACCCCAAGCATTACTGTCCTGACTACATCAGTATTTAAATCTACAAACAACACATAACACATACCATGCGCACATAAAACCGGTTAACTTACAAAGATACCTGATGGCACGCAGCTACTCAGATTGGCATCTCATTCCCTTTTCGTCCCATTCTCAGTTAAGGTTTATTTTGAAAATTTACCCATTTTACTTAAACTTTGGCTCTGATACCAACTTGTAAGGCCCCGTTCCCGGGACGCTTATAGCTGGATCCTCATCGCACATAAAATATATGCTTACATTCGTCTTACAAAAATATTGCAGCGGAAACATTCAAAAATGACATCACATTTCATTATAAAAACTTTTGCCAAATAATACATCGTCAATCAGTTACAAAATACATTGTTGCATTATATCACAAAAGCATTAAATAAATGGATGTCATCCCAAAAGAGCTGAGTAGCCACCTCGTGTCATCCTCAGCAATCATTACCTGCTAACTGGAAACACATCAAAGTCAGCGTTGCTGAGTGAGTTCTAGTTTTATAAAATAAAACATACTTTCTTTCGTTAAAACCATTCTTTTGTTTCATGCGATCATACATCATACGTACACATAGATAATAGTTATATTATCTTCATCGTTCATTCATTCATTCTTACTTTCATTCGTTCGTTCATCATTACATCTTTTCCTTTCATCATCACCATGAACTTTACCCTTCATTCTCATGGTACTGGACCTAAGTCTATAAAAGACCTTCATCGGTGGTGCTCGGCACCAAATGGTCACAATACCTAAGGTAAAGTTCAGGTATACCATTGTCATATACTATGCCCTTCAGTCTTGTGGTACTGGACCTAAGCCTATAAAAGACCTTCATTGGTGGTGCTCGGAACCAAATGGTCACCTTACCTAAGGCACACAACAACGGTTCACATATGGTCAATCACAAAGAAGACCCCGATGTGCATCCTCCCGGGGTAGCGAACCCGCACAACATTGGGCTAACACCTTAATGGCGTGTCCCGACATACAGTGTTTGCAAGACTTTTATTACTTCTCCATTCATTAATGTATGCATTCTTACTTCATGTTCATCTTTCATTATCGTTCATTTTACGTTACATAATACTTCATTCATTCATTAACATGACATGTAAAGCCACAGGAAAGATAAACATACATCATAATAAGGAACATACATATACAGTCATCATCATCATACAGGGCAACATCATACATACATAACATGCATAATCATGCAACATCATCATCATCATGCCCAACATGCTCTCTAAGGCCTCAATCGTCATCTTACATGCTCTTACGGGAACCTTTACGTCAAAACTTACATCTGCACTTTCCCCCGAAAGTCAGAAGTTAATCTGCACTTCTCCTCGGGTGCAACAGCCCTATTCGAGCGTATGGACACCCTTCAGTCGCATGGCCTCCATGTGACTGAACATCATGCGATTGTACCAATGCGGATGAACACCTATGCGAATGAACACCCAATCGTGCGAATGGACTAATGCGGATGGACCTTATGCGGATGGAACTAATGCGGATGCGCACTTATGCGACTGGACCCTCAATCGCATGACCTCCATGCGATTGGCCCCAATCGTGTGAATGGATTCTCAATCGTGCGAATGAACCTCAATCGCACCCTATTCGACTGTATGGCCTCCAGTCGGTCGCCTAGCCCTAGCTGATGCATAATGTAGTTCATCCCGAACCCAATCTGCTATTTTCGACCTCCAAGCTCAACTAAACCCATTCTAAGCCCAAATCAACCATCCTAAACCTTAGGGATGCATACCACAATACCATTCAAGCACGCACAAGCTCACAAACAAGGCTCAAACACATCATACACACACATACACATACGCATACGGGTCACACACAAACACACTCAAAAACCCAATTTTCAGATGTTTTCCAGCCCCAAATCATTCAAAAACGTTTAAAGGAGGGGTCCTAGAACTCACACAAACGATCACAATTTGAAGAGCTTCGATTTGACTCGCTTCTTAACAATTTTGGCTCCCTCAAACCAACCCGAACCACCTTTTCTTCTTTCTCTCTTCTCCTCTTTCTTTGGCTAAAAATATGGGTGTGGGGAGAGGGTAAGGGCTGCCCTCTCCCTTTATATACCCCCACTCACCCGTCTTTCTTTTGTTGGCGAGTTTGGTCCCCTCGAAGTATGACTTTATTTCTTTTTCTCCTTTCGTCGGCTTCAAAATAGATAAATAACCGAGTGTTACATAAAAAAAGTGAAAAGAAACAATATTATTAAAACAATAAATAAGAAACAATATATTAAAACAAATAAATAAGAAATAATGTTTGAGACTAAATAATAGTAATACTAGAGCAAAATAACACGATTGGCAAAAAAATTCTTCACCTTCATACAAAAACTTTTCTAATATTAGATTTCACCGGTACAATACTTATCACCCCTCACCGGTATTAAATAGAATAGGATGGTGTTTTATAACGACACCCCATGTCACATCATCATATTGCCTCTATACTTAAATGACACTCACCACCCTTGATGTTAGCATTAAAGATTTATAATTAATATTAGTTTTTTTCTATTAATTAAAAGAAAATAAAATATCTTTACTTGGTTGTTTACTTTTACTTGCAACATCAAACAAAAGTTAGTTGCTAGTAGGGTTATTACGGAATAGGTCATAAATAAAAATTCAAGCACTTATAAGTTTTTTAATATTGTGTTTCGTGTGTATGTTTACTTACTATAATCGTTTTGTTCTTTTAAGCATGTTATATATTTTTACACCTTTGTTCTTAAATGTTATTTTGTAAATCTTGTGTTAAATCTACTAGGGGTATTCAAGTTTGGATATCTTAAACTTTTAGATGGTTATCTTAGTATTGGAATCAATATCCAAAACTTTAGATATGAATTTCAATTAGTAAAGCGGACATCAAAATAAATACATTTTCTAAATAGTTAGATAAAATATTTTAAAAGCATATTTATTACTATTTAAATATTAATAATAAATATATTCATAAATAATTAAAGAAAATATCAACTTGAAACATATTTTATAGAAATATAAATAATAAAACATATATTTATAAAATTTCAAATAATTATTTCAAATATTAGTTATCCAAAATATAAAATTTTGAAAAAAAATATAGAATTTGAATTATATGTAAAGAAAAATATTTAAAGTTCGGATATACGTACTTTAAAAGTTATGCTCCGAAATCCGGTTAAATTTCGTGAAAGTACGGTTAAAAAGTAAGTTAGTGTTTAAGAAAATAAAAGGGTTTTGTAGGTTTTAGTTAAAATTCTAAGTACTAAAGGTCTCAATTCAAAAAGTGGGCTACCACAAAGGGCCTATATGAAAAAAATGGTTGCCCTACCTTTTGTCATATGTATTCTTTGTGAGCTTCTCCTTATCAAAAGTGTAAAATGTGTAACAATCAAAAGTTTAAGAGATAAAACAAAAAATGGGTGAAAATGTGAGCTTTTTACATCCAAATCTTGCATGTTGCCATAGACCTAACTTGTCTAGCATATTATCTAAGAATTGTATCTACTTTTGGTACAAAGAAGTGAGAACTTTGGATTTTCATGGTTTTTCTATTGAGGTGCACAATTACATAGGTTTTTTTGTGTTCAAGACTATAAGGTGAGTTTTATACGGCCTCATTTCATAAAGTTTATTGTTTTGGACCGATATGCATACAACAAATGATTTTACTACATATCTACACGTTTTCCACTTAAAGTTCACATGTTATACTCAGATGTGTGGTTCATGATAATATACGTATGATTATGTGTTAATGTATGATTATGGTTGTGGAATGATGATGTTATGTATGTAAAAACCATCATTATCACATAGAAAGACGTAGAAATAGTGGTGTTAAAGAAAACAATAGGTTAATATACTCTATGCATGCTACAGTGCCCTAACAATCTAACGTTTTCATATCTATCGAATGTTAATAGCATTGGGCGTATCTTACCCATCGAAAGGACCTTAACCATCAAAAGTTATCATTTATGCATAAATTTATCTATAGAAAGATCCATCCGCATGAACCCTGTATAGCTCATCCTACCTGATTGAACACATCTTGTCAAGTATAGAGTGTTATCCATGATTGGAAAATCAAGAATATAGTCTAAGTCGAATAATCCACCTAATTCCCTATAACCATTGGCTGATACCAATCTTTCACACCTTTGCTAGTAGCGAAAACATGAGGACGCGACAGACGGGATCATCATAACACATTGGGGTCTAAGAAATCTCTAAAGGAATTCTAAATCGATGGATCTTGATACCGCTCGACACAAAAAAAATCAATACCATAATATTATTCCATAAATACAAAAATAATCTAGAAGTTCCAAACCAGAACAATCAGCACAAGTTCAATCTGAACTAATTACAAATCCAATATTAACACATTATCCAAAACCAGTATATCACAAATCTCTAATGCTCTTGCATGAGCGGTCTCGTCTAAAGTCCACTATCCAAGTACTTAAGCATTATTAATTGAGAAAGACATACTCTAAAAAGTCAACATACGTTGTTGAGTTCACAAGATTACAAGTATAAAATATTTTTCATGTAAGTCATTAATAAAATATGTGTGTGAAAATATATAAGTCATAAAAATCAACATCAGCTCATGACGAGCCCAAATAAAAAGATTATATTCACCCAAGGGCACTAGGCTAGTTAGCCTTAACTAGCATACTGACAAAAAGGGTAGAGTGCCACCCTTGTGATTTTTTGTTGTTCCTCTTCTTTGACCTCCAAATATTACCGAAGATCAATCTTCACAAATAGAAGGATGCGAATTAATTTGAGGGAAAACATTATGAATATTCTGTTTTTCTTTAACTAAGTTTTGTTCGATTGAGTTCTTAGTGATGTTTTCAATAAAATGGCATAATTTATGAATAGTATTACATCCTTAATATTATTTCATGAAAGTGTTCAAGTTTGATGTACGCGTTAAAAACTTATACTTAATGTAGACGTGATACCTTATTAATATCCTATTAAATTATGTTAATATCACATTCAATTCCTTATATATTGAGTCAGTGTCAATCTTTGTATTACTATATATATATATATACACGTAAAGTAAATGAAATTTCATGAAATAGCCAATTTTTGTCCTTGTCAAACCAACTTTTAGAATAAATTTGACCATGACATCATTATTAACATGTTGTTCGATGGTTACGTTTGAGGAAATCAATGGTCATTGAAGAGATGACCTAATGATTGTGAATGTTTGGTAATAAAGATTAAGATAACGTTATAGTAAAGAGTGTATTAAATCTAAAAAGGGTAAGAATGACTGTGGGTTTAACACTTGTCATTCTATTTATTTTAAAGAGGATGACATTTAGTTATTGTGTCAAATACATAAGTTTATTGTCGAATATCATTTCATTGTGTCATATGTTTTTCATCATTTGTTATATGTATATATCATTGTGTTATCTATTGTAATACCCGATTATTTTAAAGACAAGAAATAAAGAATAAAAGAAAGAAAGGTAATTCAGTCCAAGTGGAGGGACTAAAAGTGTAAAAAAGACAAAAATCTTTGAAAAGTTGGTGTAAAGGTGGGCATGGCCGCCCACCCTCATTTCACATCACCATTTCTTCGGTTTAGAGAGAGAGAGCAGGAGAGAACTCTTGGCTTGTGGAAGAAGAAGAAGAAGTGAACGAATTCAAAGTAAGAATTCGTGGTTTTTTTGCATGTTTATGACGGGTTTTATCCTAGTTATGTGTTTATGTGCTTATGGGTTGTGTTTGTGCCCGGGTGTGTGTTTTTGGATGTTGTTTCTAGGTGTTTTGAACTCATAGCAAGCAGGTAAAAAGAAAGAACACCCAAGTTGCACCAGGTGAGTTCTAGACCCTGGTTTTTACTTGTTTTCAAACATCTTTGGGGCTGAAAATGTATTTAAATGATTTTCAAATGTTTGAGTATGTATGCCCGTATGTATTGTGCATGAATAAATGTGATTCTTGAATGCTTATAGGTTATTCATGTTTAGAATAGCCACATTAAGCTTAGAACAGATAGATTTGATGATGGGTTGAAAACATACCGAAAACATGTTGAACAGAAGGTCCATCGCTAGATAAT